>KV448445.1:0-31417 GCA_001658105.1 Rhizopogon vinicolor AM-OR11-026
ACATCCGCGCGCGCGGCCCAGACAATAACAACCGCTGGAAGGCGGAGCTGATCGACTGTCAGAAAGTCTGTCATCGATTTCCTGGAACATTTGTTTGGTGACGCGTTCTGGTCGCAGGCTGGGGATACTGCCAAAGAGCTGTTTAAACATGCCTACATTAATTTTTCGCATTGGGTACCTATGGATGGAATGATTTCTCCCGGGCCAGAAGTTAGGTATGGTTCTGCTTGTCGTCAAGTGGTATAATATACTGTTATACAGCGACAGATGCACCGCGGCAGAGTGGACTTTGCGCCACTGGCATCGCACAAGCGCGGTCCAATGCTGCCATCTCCAGCCTCTCATCAACAAGATGATTCCAATTTATTTCGACGACCCGAAACTTCCTGACGATATGCACTGTGTATCACAGATATTTATCTCCGACAAGGCGGGGAAGAATGTCCGCAAGCGAAATTTGAATATCATCAGACGCACACACTCTTCGATCGATTGCTTATCAACCCTCCCTTCATCGCTCTCCTTCTCGGCCTCAATGGGAAACCCAAACTCGACGTTTCATATCTGCAGGGGGAATCTCACCACGCTAAAACCGATTGTTGCCTCCGGATTTATGCTTCTGGACTGAGCGAACTTACATTTCCGTTCTTGCTTCCATTTGGCAGGGAAAAGAACGTCCTGCAGAGTTTTATCTAGAAGCTGAAGGAGCTATCGTCTAATGACCGTCTACACGCCCTCGTCAAATATGGCAGTACTGCCGAGCCCCTCCACATGGGAATCACGAGAGTAGTTCGCCATAACTCCTGCACCGGCTATCACTTAGCGAAAGGCATTGTATTTCTACGGACTTTGTCTGAAAATGATATCCTTGGCTCATACTAGCAGATTCCTGTGGCTTCGCTACTCCGTTTTTTTGATAGTTAGTTATAGTTGTCATTATTCTCGTATAAGTATTAGTCTGAGGCATCGACCGCCAGGCCTCTGAGTTTCAGGGGTTCAACGAGATCGTTTGCTGAAATAGAATCGATCAAAGCATGCAACGCCCTCTACTTAGATGTCGTCAAATAAATCGAGGTAGGATGTCCCTATAAAGCAATGGTAGGCCAGGGTAATCATGGAATGTCCTTCCAATTCCACAACGAAACAAAGCAAGTCAACCGCATATCCAAGTTCCCACCATCGAGCAACTGCAGCTACGGCCCCACACCCCACACTTCCAACCCAACGCATTCAAAGCTCACGTCCTTCTTACTCCCGCGACCCCCTCCATCCACACGCGAACACAGAACAGGGTTATCAAACGTCGGGCAAGGCGCTGAAGAACCGTCAAGGAGGGAGGCATCGAGATAAAGGCCGTAGTGTCCGTCTCTACACAAAAGTGTGGGTTTAGTTTTGTATGGGGGAAAAGAAGACAAGGGATAACGAGAAAGGGAGGGAAGGAAGTGCTCACCCGCCACCAAAAGATATGAACCCTGGCTCACAGAGCGCAACATAGTCATTCCTTCCAGTCCATTTATACACGTCTAGCGTATCCTCTTCAAACCCGTCCTCTGCGTCTTTGCTTGATGGATGGGGATGGTATTTCCAGAGAAAGCTGACGACATATCATCAGAGTCAGATGGGATGGGAGAAAGAAACGAAGAACTCACGACTCGCCACTCCCATAGTACCCCGCTCGTTCTAACCACAAACCATCCCCCATCCACGCACCGAAAATTGCATCTCGTGCGTCTCGCACGACAACAAGCGCGCCTTTCGTTGCCCCGGGCGCAGATGGTACCTTGGGTTCGCAGCGGGAATAAAGGGTGTTCAGCGAGATACCATGCTGGTCGAGCGAGTACAGCAGAGTCCATGTCCGTGGGAGACGAGTGAGCGCTGGGAGGTGTGGACGAATCTGTAACGTATCGTAAGGTGAGGTGAGGACGAGGTCTGCAATGAACACAACAGAATAGATACGTACGAGATTTGCAATGTCCTCGCTTAACACCCCTACCGTGCCCTCCCTCCTTCCAACAAGCTTGATACCTTTGCCCTTCTTTGCTTTTCTCAACACACCCTTCACTTCGCTCATCTCCTCGTCCTCGAGTGTATCTGAGAACCCTTTGTCCCAGGTTCGATCGCCTGCGAACCCAGGGGCACCGGATGGTGGAATGTAGGGCTGGGTGGCAAATGGCGTGCCTCGCGTGATGCCAGGCGTCGGACGTGGGATGTGTGTGTGGGATGGGGGTGTTGATTGGAATACGGAACCGGGCGCTGAATGTACTATGGTCGAGGCATGAGTCGCGGCAGGCAGTGCTGTGGATTGTCTAGATCTGCCGGACGGCAGAAGCGAGGAGACCCAGCTTGAGGAGAGGCGGGATAATGTGGCGTGGGCTGGAGGAGTAGACGAGGAAGAGGGGAAAGGTAACGAAGCGCTTGATGTGGGGGGAGAGTGCCCGGATGGAGGAGAGACTGCCCCGGTGATACGGGGAGGAAGAGGTGTCCGTGCGGTCACTGGGGACTGGGAAGGTATACTCGGAGTAAGGATAGGCAGTTTGAGTGGGGGTGGAGAAGGAGGTTTGATGTCAATTAAGTTATTGGATTGTGGGATCGAAGGCGGTGACCAAACGATGCTAGCTTGAGGCGATGCCGATCGAATTTCGGACGTAGGCGGCGATGGAGGTCGATCATGAGCCTGAAGAAAATACAAGGGATCGTCTTCATGCGCTAGTAGCTCATCAAGCACAACGCGTCTACTCTGCTCGGAAGCTGTCTTGGCACTTGATGTGAACTGATCAAAGTAATCCAAGCTGTTGTTCCCAGATGGTACACTGGTGGGATGTTCGGGTGCTTGGAAGTCAAATGAAAGCGGATCCTGAGCAGCAGGCACTGATACAAAGGCACCGAATTCGGAGTCTGTGCTGCCCGTGCGATTTCTGTGGTGCTGGGGGCGCGTCGTTGTTGGATAATGATCACGGAATATAGGTGTTGGTGTTGCTGGGGGCGTTGCAGGTGAGAACAATGTGGCGAAACGGTTGATATCAGCTTCATCGAGTGGATTGGTGCGTGGCTGAATTGGTTGAGGTTGTGCGATAGGCTTCCGTGAGTGATCGTTAGATGGGAGAGGGATAAGAGGCTGGATAGAGGGGAGCGTGGTCATCGTGACGTCGTTATATGATGGCGTTCCGTCAAAAGGTTATAACATGAAGTGCAAGGTAATTGTGCGGCCTTTATAGGAGATGGTACAGGCGTGATGAGCACGAGGCGATTGACAAATATCCACGTTGTGGGGTAGTTAGTTCATCGACAGTCTTCTAGAGCTGATGTTGGTTGCGTGTGAAGGCCAGTGCACAATAGATTGACCTGCTCAACAAAGATGAGACTGCTATGCATGAGCTGCTATATGGACATGTCGCCATTACCTGGGCTGGATCAATGGATCAAGTCCACAGCAGCTGCTCGCAGATCTACAATGGCAAATGTGAGGTATTGAATGATTGAGAACGCAGTACACTGCTGGTGAAAACGCAAGGTATTCAGCTAGACTCACATGTACAAGGACTCCAGCAGCTAGAGTTGTTCAGCCACAGCCCAAAATGATCATTACATATGTATTACATAAAACCCTCGTCTACGACTCACATTCACTCTACTCAGCTTCGCCGCAGTGTGATTATTCCAAAGCTTGTACAGGTTCGAGTATCATTGCATTACCGTATGGCTTTGCATCGCTCTCTACTGAACAGAGAAGCTCGATATTCCCTGCCCCAGTGCCGTTACTACAATCTTCTGAAGTTCTAGTGTCGTTCGACAATTGTAATATCCCAGCCAACTTTGTGTAAATGGATACAGCATGTACAGCTTTGGATGCACACCCTAACACGAGGTGTGGTATAAAATGCATTGCCAGCCAGTAAATACCGATATTCACTTTCTTCCTCTGTCAGTGATTCAGACGTCGAAGCCTCGGACAATTTGCAGCTGGTCGAGTTCCAGGACAAGGACTTTCTACAATAAAACATCTTAGCGGCACATTGAGGAAACGTCTACGCGCGTGAGTCTGAATGTATGCTGTGTCATTTTGTCGCATGAATTCACTATTCAAGTTAGTTGTCGTCATGAATCGGAGAGAGGAGGAAAGCAACTTAGACTGGTTCAATCGATACGTGATGAACGACATCCCTATCCGCCTCATCCGCCTATCCGATATGAGGTTTGTTGGGCGTAACGATCTGAGGATGTACTTCCAGAGCTCTGTTCCTCAAACCGCACACAACTATCATCCCTCCAACACTCTCGAATACGCCATACTGTCTCACCGATGGCTGGGCGAAGGAGAGCCAACCTACGAACAGATCAAGTCGGGCACAGCATCAGTGGCAAGTCGGGGATACGAGAAGTTGCAATTCTTTTGCGACAAGGCTCGAGCGTACAACGTGCAATTTGCGTGGTCGGATACCTGTTGCATCAACAAGAGCAGCAGTACTGAGCTCGACGAGTCGATTCGCTCCATGTTTCGATGGTACAAAAACTCGACCGTTTGCATCGTCCATCTAGCACAAAGCGAAACCATCGGGGATATACCGGATGATGAATGGACGCAAAGAGGCTGGACGTTGCAAGAATTGCTTGCGTCCCGCAAGATCAAATTGTTCAATCAGCGGTGGAAGCCTATGACTGGCGATACAAATGATAAAAGCAGAAGAGGCACCGAATTAATGAAGACTCTGGAGGCAGCCACCGGTATTCCTCTTGATAGCCTGTTGAAGTTTCGTCCAGGCCCTGTCAGGGTGGATGAACGCATGACATGGGCAGCGAGACGCAAAACCACAAGGGTCGAAGATGTGGCCTATTCCCTGATGGGGATTTTTGACGTCAGCCTGCAGATCGCGTACGGAGAAGGAGAAGACCGCGCATTCTGCAGACTCATCGAGGCCATAATGCAAACTGGCAATCCTTCCGTGCTCAACTGGACGGGCGAGGCTGCGATGCATTGCTCTTCGGATGCTTTTCCTCGATCGCCACAGAGTTTTGCGGGTCGAACATTGCAGTTGCCCCCAAGCCTTGGGCGACTGGAGATGACAATGACTAGCCTTGGCTTGCGAGTGCCTCTAGTGATACTCCCTCTGAGTATTTGCTCGACTAGCGAGTTGTACGAGAGTGGATATTACGAGGTCATACTCGAGTGCGTGCTGTACCCAACCATCAAGATTAATTTCGTTGGGTCTTCGGACAACTACAGGCAGCAGTTTGCACTTGGGATTGTCAACTATTCACTCGGGTCATGCGGGCTGCCACGGATCCCAGGCAAGTCGGCCGGTTTCATCCTACAACGTGGACTCGAAGACACCATCTTACCCCATGGGGTCTATCAACCCAGCTCAGGAGGTTGTGTTGGGCTTGAGATAGTATCTCCCCCGGAGTGTGAATTTGTCCAATGGAAGAAGGTATATAGGACGGGCTTGGTCGAAGTTAATTTTCCCAATATCCCCAGAGACTTATTATTTTACATTGACCGTAAATATCTAGAGACAGTCTACTTATAGCAGGGAGGCGAGTGCCGCCATATATCTAACAGCGCGTATGCAGACATGCTGAATGCTCTCCCACTAATATTTACGGATGATGACAATTCACAACCTGTCATTGCTATCAATGACGCCCAATCGCTGAGCGAAATGAATAGTAAGGGTTTTACACCATTACATATTCTTTGCAGGGCAATCAATGCCTACTCAAGTGCCTGTATGGCATCGATCTGGGTTGTTTTCGCATCGGCAGCATCTGAGCCAATCAGTAAGTACCCCTTGATTCGGTTGGTGGAATCATGTAGATGCATTCCATTCGCGTGGCAGTAGCAGGACAGATATTGTACCCGCCTTATACACATCTTGGATGGGACCATAATGACCATTTCCTCGCGGGCAATGGAGATAGCCTGGTCACAGCCATCTTCTGTCGCCCATCTACCTATTGTATTCATCCTACGTAGAGCCGCCTGTTACAAGTAAACAATCTCTAGGTACTTGCGATTAATATAGAAGAATGACTCGCTGGGGATGTTCGGGAAATTAACCTCAACTAAGCCCGTCTGATATAGTTTCTTCCATCCGACAAATTCACGATCTGGGGCAGAGACGATATCAAGCCCAACAAAATCACTTGATATGGGTTGACAAAACCCATCTGGTAAAAAAACATCCTGCCCAGATGTTAGGATGAAACCAGCCGATTTCCCTCTGATCCGTAGCACCTCGCCTGATCCGAGTGAATAATTGACAATCCCAAGTGCATACTCATCCATGTACTCGGCGGCTAAAAGCGTCACGGAATTAATCTTGATAGTTGGACACAGTAGGCATTCGAATATGACTTCATATCCACTGGCCACCTCGTTCCTTGAGGTGAGCTTGAGAGGGAGTATCACTACAGGAATTCGCAAGCCAAGGCCGGTCATCGTCATCTCCAGTCGCCCACCAGTCAAGCTTGGAGGCAACTCCAATGTTCGGCCTACAAAGCTCTGTGGTGATTGAGGAATAGCGTCGGAAGAGTGATGTCCCAGAGGGTCACCCGTCCAGTTGAGGACAGAAGGGTCACCAGCTTGCATGATGGCCTCGAAGAGCCTGCAGAATGCACGATCTCCTCCTTCTCCATACGCAATCTGCAGGCTGACGTCAAAAATTCCCATCAGGGAATATGCCACATCTTCGACTCTTGTCGTTTTGCGCCTCGCTGCCCACGTCATCCGTTCATCCACCTTGACCGGACCCGGACGAAAAAGCATGAGGGCAAGAGGATGAATGCCAGTAGCTCTCTCCAGAGTCTTCATTATTTCAGTTCCTTCTTCACTCTTGTCATTTCCATCACCAGTCATGGGCATCCAGTGCTTGTTGAACAATTTGATCATGTAGGGTGCAAGCAATTCTTGCAATGTCCAACCTCTTTCCGTCCATTCATCATCTACGATATCCTCGATGGTCTCGCTTTGTGCCAGATGGACAATGCAAATATCCGAGTTGCGATACCACCGAAACATGGAGCGAATCGACTCGTCCAGCTCAGTACTGCTGCTCTTGTCTATGCAACAGGTATCCGACCACGCATATTCCACATTGTGCTCTTGAGCTTTTTCGCAGAACTTCTTCAGTTTCTCGTAACCCGGACCACTGGCTGTGCCCGACTTCATCTCTTCGTAACTTGGTTCTCCTTCAGCTAGCCATCGATGGGACAGAACAGCGTAGTTGATAGCGCGGGCCTGGAAGTGGTTCCGGATGTCATTACGCCCGACGAACTCCATGTCTACTATGCGTATGAGGCGGATCGGAATCTCGTTCATGACATATCGGTCGAACCGGTCTAGGGTGCTTTCTCCCTCTTTCCTATGGTTTGGCATGACAACGACTATCTGCAAATAAGTTAGCTTGGGTCGTGCCGCAAAATCACGCAGAAAGTGCAACTCACCCGCGTGGATGTCAAGAGATGCTCCACCGATGCGTCGCTATGAGGTTGAGTTACAGAAAGTAATACGACTACCTGCATCATGATAACATCATTGACTTTAGTATCTGATTGCAGAAACCCTCACCCACCTCAGGCAAGTGGCAAAATATAAGGATTATGATACGTCAATACGACCCGGTACCCAATCTAGCGAAGATATCAGTTCCGGTGTTTGCAACATATTCGAAGCCTCACATCCAAGCGTCTTGTTCTACTAGACTATGGTGCTGTGAAGATGGATGACAAAAGAGGATAAGCACCATATACAGCAGTTTTCCACCACATCATGTTAGGGCGCCTGTGCGAAGGTGTACATGTACAACGCCGCCCGAAGTGAGGTTTATCGCTAGGCGTGGAGAGTTCATATTATTCTTCGTTGTCCAAAATCCAACTGCCGGGTGACATGACGACGAGCAACGGGAGCGGCTCGAATTCAAGTCCACCATTGAAGACCATTCTAGAATTTGTAATGTTGACAGTTGCTCACCTATCAACAATATTTTCACGTTGGAGCCTGTTGGATTCAACATGGATAGATGGTACTCTGAGCGCTCACCCACACCCGCACGGAGCTGGACAGACGCTACGGTGAGCTAAATACACGGTGACGGAGGATGCGGAGATTCAATTGTTCCATCGTTGTTGGAACTTGCTCAACGCTTTATGTAAATGCCCATATTATCGCAGCATAGTACAAATCGGTCGGTCAAGGAACGACTGTCTCGGTCAGTGCAGAATCTTGCGACTTTATGCCAATGCCTGCTAAATTATGTCAGGATCAGGCCTGGGCCCGACCCGCTTTCATTTGATTCAACAGAAAATTCTGCCCGCAAGGAAGTTTGGGAATAGGTGCTTGAACTACTTTAATCAATTCGCATCGAGTGCCAAAGCTACTTCTGAGCAAACACGTTGCGCTTGATGGGCTATTCCAGTGAAAATGGTCCCTTGAAGTTTCTCCAGGCTTATGGTCAACTCCATGTCCAAAATTGATTGGCATTCTCCGCGAGATAGCGTTGTCGCATTATCGGCTCCTCGAAGGAGAGAGCGCACGACGGGGGTGCTGAGCGACATCATCGTGAATCTTGTGCTTTCCTGTTCTGTTCATTGCATAGCACCCTACAGAACTCACCTTAATCATCAGATTTGTCCACCTCACACCGCTTATCAGTCTCCTGTGAACGTAGACTCTGCCATACTTGCTCGACCTGCACGGCATATCACCGAACACGCTTTATTTTCGATACGAACCCAATCTGCTCTCTACGCCGGGTGCGACAACTAGAGTGCCTGTTGTCGTGAGAGATGCACGGGGCGCCATTTTCGGTATGTTGTGGTTAGAAAGGAGAGGGTACTACTATGCGAGTGGGGAGTCGTGATTCTCCATTTCATCCCAGCCGACTCTAATTTGGACGTACCTTCAGTTTCCTATGGAGATACCACCTTCCGTCGAGCTAAAATGACGATCTAAAAGAGGATAAAGTAGACATGTATAGACAGGTTACGCTCTGTAGGCCCGCGATCATATCTTCTGGCTGCGGGTGAGCATAACTGTTCTTGCCAACTCACCCCCTCGCACATTGATGGTCACTGCGTACATTACCCTCGAACAGCCCTTTGACACGATGCCGGACCTTTGGAGATCTCCACATCGGCATCCACGACATCATCGTCGAACCGACTGTAGTTCCGAGCACTAACTCTTTCAGGCCTGGGAACGTTCACAGTTCGACGAAGAGGAACCCCATAGTTGCCCAAAAGTGATTCACTCGTCGTGCGAGGCATATTACATTCCAATGCCCATTTTCAAACAAAGTCCATAAATAATACAAATGCTTTTAACTCCTCCGCAAACGAGACATTGAGTTTGGGTTCCCTATTGAGGTCGAGAAGAAGGGCAATGGAGGGGAGGGGTGATAAGCATTTGATCGGGTGGGTGCGGAACATGGACCCCAAGCCTCGCATGTTGGAACTCTTCCTTCCTTTATCGGTGACAAACATCTGAGATACGCGGTCGATGTCGTCACGTCCAATGTTCGGGTCGTCGAAATAAATTGGAATCATCTTGTTGAAGAGGGGCTGGAGATGGCAGCATTGGACCGCGCTTGTGCGATGCCAGTGGCGCAAAGTCCACTCTGCGGTAGTGAATCCGTCGCTGTACAGCAGTATTTTAGAAATATATCACTTGAAGACAGCGCACAGAACCATATCTAACTTCTGGTCCGGGAGAAATTAATTCATCCAGAGGTATCCAATAAGAAAAATTAATGTAGGCATGTTTAAACAGCTATTTGGCAGTATCCCTAGCCTGCGACCAGAACGAGTCACCAAACATGTGTTCCAGGAAATGGATGACAGACTTTCTGATGTTCGATAAGCTCCGCCTTCCGGTGGTTGTCATCGTCTGGATCACGGGCGCGGATGTGTGGATCTTTGGAGATATCGTGATACTTGCGAACGTACATGTCTTTCAAAGGCAAGGAGCAGCACGAGTTTGCTCGTTACTGCCTCGCCGCTCTGTCCTATCTCGAACATCCTCCTAGTATCCACCTTAAGTTACCGTTGTGATGGAGCTGATGTACTGCGGCACAAGACAGGAGGGGTTCTGATGGTTATCCATTAGAACCCATCCTGTCATCGAGAAGATATGCACAGGTGGCTAGTAACACATTTTTCGATATAAGAGATAGCATCAGGGTGACCGAAGCAACCGAATCTATGAGAGAGGACGGCGAGGGTCTTATTCTGATCTATATAACCCAATGGTTGAGCATCGCAGAGCTTCTTTATAGCCGTCTTCATAATCGAATCATTAACGAAACCGAACGAGCACGAAAACAAGAAAGCATACAATGGAGTCTGGACGACCGAATTTCGAACTGCGCTACATCATTGGCCACCACATCAGACAGAGCATCCGCATTCTGATACTTTCTTGGCCTAGCTCGGAGGTCCTAGATTAGTTCAAAGCTGTGACGGGAAGTAATAGGAAGACTCGAGTAGAGAACGAATCGAACTATGCTTCCCATGTTTATTATTCTCGCCAGGGACAGCTTTCGTGTATATAAACCGCTCCAATTTTTCTATCCCAAGAAAACAATCTTTTGCTCCGCAGTCGACTTTATCCAAGCACGATCGAAAATGACCCCCACTCCAAGCCGCTCCATCCGTTCTTCATCCTGCATCTTCTGCACTGCCATCACATAGAACATGCATCCTTGGTACCCCAGTCGGTCCAAAACTCCATGCTCATCGAATCTGCCATCATCAAACCACCCTGCGCTACCTGATGTACGAGACAGCACGATAAACTCACACAAAGTTGGCGAATGGGTAGAACACGGAAGGAGTACGCGTCCAACCCGTGTTGATGGTTGAGGAATATCAGACAGGATAGAATAAATGGCGTAATTTGCATCAGCATCAGCGTCAATGGAATCGTCTGCTTTTGCGACATTGAAGTGAGCAGAACTAGTCCTGAACACCAGTGTCCCAGGCCGTAGGAGCGCGTTCTCGCTGGTGAATCGGCGTGTATCGATATCGCCCTTCGGCGCGACGTATGCGGCCCAGTGAGCTCCGTCACCCGTCCTGCCGGAACGCCAGACATCCTGACGAGCAAGCTTACCATCATCATCCACAATATACCACTGTTCCACCAGTGATTCCCGGATATCAGGAGGAGAACCTGGATTCTCCCCGAGATATCCGGCAATTACTGGTGGAACAGTGGTATACCATCATCATCCACAATATACCACTGTTCCACCAGTGATTCCCGGATATCAGGAGGAGAACCTGGATTCTCCCCGACGAACGCCACGTATGCACTACCGTATCGGACAGCACCCCTCCACGCGGCCCATGACCAAGATGGAAATGGTCTCCCATTTCTGTCTGCAAGCACACGCCGCTCACGGAATGCATTTACCGCGGGTTGCCACACTAGTGCGAGTTCTAGGTCACCTATGGGCATACCGAACCGGAATGCTCTACTAGGTTCACCATTAGCCCAACGATACGCTTTCGTCATGACATTTATGAACGCCGTAATCGCGTTCAAGATGTCAGACTCAAAGGTGAGCCTGCGGCGGGTATATTCCTCAACTATAACCATGTATTCCGAATCGCGCAGCCGCATTCCCCGCTGGTTCTGCAGCCGCATCCCACTCTGACTCCGCAGTCGCACTCCACTACGCATGACCTGGCCCGCACCGGTGAACATCAGGGGGTGCGAAGCCCAGGGGAAGTTGACCCGCTCTGCAACAATATCTTCACCAAATACGTCCTTCGCGCACTCAAAGTGCATGTGATGGGAGGTGAAGAAGACGCGGCGGCGAGATAGCATGACCTCTTGATATGTCCAACCGCGTGTGTTCCACTCAGAACTCACCCTGGCCTCGCTAGGATGGACCAGCGGGACAGCGAGGTGAAGGCCCTGGATTTTAGCTATTTCCTGTCTTGGGTTCCGGGTACCTGGGCGGACGCCAGGGAGAGGATCACGCACAGAGGTGCCACCTGCAGCAAAGATTGTGAACACGGATTTTCCGTACACGAGATCCATCGCGCCAATCTGCCTCGCCTTGTCCTTAGGATCATCTTGGACAATACATAGTGCATCGATCCACAGATATCTCTCGTCAAGCTGACGGACGACTTGTATGGTATCTAGAATAGTAACTGGTAGCACTGAGATGTCTAGGCCGCCTGATCTGTTGCGCTGCTTGAGATTTGCCTGTGTCGTCCTGTAGTCTTCTCCTGTGCCTCCCCAGAGATAGCTCAGAGCAACGTAGCGGCATGATCGTGGAGCCGGAACTATGGCCATGCGAACTACATCCAGGACTCTCATAGCCTTCGGAAGGACGTCTCCAGGGTCCATCCACCACATAGTTTCACACTTCTCCCGATGCTCGTTTTCACAGATGTGGATCCATCTTTTCAATATGCCGATATCCACGTTTTGACCGACTCTCCGGCCATGAAGTTCTCTGGTCCTCCCAACCTTAGACGCATCCTCTTCCAGGAGCTGTATTTCTAGCACAAAGCTCGACTGCGTAGCATCGAGAGCAGCAGTTACTTCCTTCGGTCGAGGAAAAGTCTTGATAAGCAGCCGGTGACACAGATCCCTCTGCACCGGTAAGGCACTGCTCGGAATATGCAGGTCAGCACACCCCCCTGTATCCACTGCAGCGATCCATTCTGCATACAATGCACAGGCGATCCCAGTGATATTGATATCAGGCTTGTTATCCAGATTCCAACTGCGTCGAACTGCGATGGCTACGAGGCGGCATAGTCCGCATTTGTCATGCTTGTTGAGGATGTCTGTCAGTTGACCGAGGGGAAGCGCACGTTCCACAGAAACTCCATCAAGCAGGATAGCTTTGAGATCGAGAGCTGAGCATATTGCGCACAGAGGAACGTCGGTATCATTATCTGGTGACGTTGGAATTTCTTCGATCTGGCTGCTTGGTGTTGGACCTACGCTGGAATATTTGGGATGGGTGTGTCTGAATAACAAGGAGACGCGGTCAAGGAGTGTGCGCCGGAGAGCATGTGGTTGGTATGGAGAGGGGGAGAATGGGCCCTGTCTTCCAGAGGACTGAGAATATTGAGGTAATGGGGGGTCAGAAGAAAACACGATCAGATACTAATGACATACGTGGTCAGCAGAACCAGGGGGCACTCGACGGGAACTCTCGAGCTGATGACCGATGCGTGGCAGTGTAACATCAACCTGGAATACATATGTTTAAAGTCAGTGAGATGGATTTATAAACATGTCACGTACTTGGGGTAACTTAGAGTTATCGCTGTGCTGGGATAACACGCTCAGTTGGTAGAGAGAGATGAGAAAAAATCAGCTCACATCCGGACTCAAAAGAAGTTCGTTGCGGCCAACCTGAGGTTCTCTAACAATAACAGAAATATCCCATGAATATGCATTGTTGTCTGAGCAGCCAGTGGCTAGTAGATTTCCATCAGCAGAAAACGACACACAGGACACTGATTTTGCATGCTGGAGGGGCGAACCAATGGCCTGGCCGTTCTCAATGTTCCACAATTGCGCTGTACCATCGAACGATGTGCTTGCGAGGATATGATCACTCGGAGATGTCGCAAGGGCAAGGACGCTGTGCACCGGCGTCAAAATTGCGATTTGCTGCCAAGTTGTTGTATTCCACGTCCGAATAGAGTGGCCTAATGACCCGGAGATGAGTGTCAAACCGTCCGCAGTCCAAGCCAAGCAAGTCACTGTGTAACGGTGCTCTCTGAGATTGGTGATGAGTTTGCCTGTATTCGCGTCCAAGATTTTAATGTACTCCTTCTCCGGGAAGGTGACTACACCAGTCGCAATCATTGTGTCGTCCGGTGAGTAGATGACTGCATCCACATCGTACCCTGTCTGGATTGGTCCAAGGACGATCTCCCCGCTCTCCACATCCCACACCCTTGCTGTCCCATCAAAGGATCCACTTACTATTCGCCTACCGTCTCGATTCCAGCACAGAGATTTCACACTCCCAGCGTGCCCCGTCCATTTGGCGATGACCTTGCGTGTGTCAATATCCCACAACCTCACAGTACCGTCACCACTCCCGCTAACTACTTTCTTCCCATCCGGAGACAACGCTATAGCGATGACTGCAATTTCTCCATCCCGCCAATCATCCCCAATCTGTACTCCACTCTCCAAGTTCCATAGTCGCAGCGAACCGTCGTAAGAACAAGTCATCATCCGTTGTCCGAATGGCAGGTGTATAACGCTGCTGATCCGATCAGTGTGCCCTTCAAGTTTTCTGCAGGGAGTCATCGCTCTTTCTTGAATATGAGCGGCTGGCAAAGCCCTAGTAGTTGCGCAGGATCGCGACTAACTGACGCAGCGCATTGATATTGTCCGCATTGTGCAAATAGGTCAACACTTACCAAGAAATATGATTTGGATTCGATGTGGAATGAAGGTAACAGAGCGGATGAATGCTGCCTCCAAGTCAGCGTTGTCGTCAAGGAGACTGATGCGTCAATTTCTCACCACCGTACGAAACATTTCGCTCTATTTTGCTACTCGCACCATGTTTTCGTAAATTCAGGTGCTGGAGCCTCACGTGCTCGAAGTCTGCCGCTACGACTCCTTCCAATGATCGACGTTGAAGAAATCATGCTGGTCAATTTCGAGCGTAGAAACTGTCTGCAACTTGGACACTACGACAGCCTCATAGCGATGCATCCTTGGAGGGCATCTTTTTGACGTCCACCTAGGTGAGTTAGGCTTTATGATGCGTTCAATCGTCGCACAATTTATCGTTAAACCCTGCTATTGTTATGGATCAGGGAGAAAAGACCTATATTGTTTCAACCGATACATATCCTCCTCATACGCTTATCAGACATGAAGTTTCTTGATGTCAAGAAGCACTTTTAGAGCTCTATTCTCACACGCGAACTGCGCCACCATTCCTACGACACGATCCTGTTCCAATGATGGTCAGACGAAGGAGAGTCAACTTACGAGAAGCTGAAAGTCCGAGCGTGCCACGTCGAATTTGCCTGATAGGAAGTAGGACTGAGCACGAGGAAATTGACAGTCTGAGCGGACTATTGCATCGAGAAGCATAGCGGTACCCAGCGAGACATCCATTCCTTGTGTTGCAAGTGCCCTTTGAATGAGCAAGCACTCCACAACTTCACCCCCTCGGTGTAAATATGCACAAAGCGTCACCCACCTTCAAAAACCCACGAGTTCACACTTTCGTTGATGATGACACTGGAATATAACTGTTTGTTTTGTATGTTGCGTGTGTAGAGCGACTGCTGCAAGTGCACAATCTCTAGGTATTCATCACTAATGTAAAAAATCCAGTCATTAGTAGGCATGTTCGGGAAATTAACCTCGACTAAGCCCAACCGATGAACCTTCCTCCATGGTGATATTCATGTATTGGGGGAGACTGCCTTGAGCCCGACAATATCTTGTGGTCTCGGTAGACAGACTTTACCGGGTGACAACAACGTGTCTTCGCGTGAACGTTGTAGGATGAAACCGACCGATTTGCCTTGGATCCATGGCACATCGCGTGATCCGATTGAATAATCCCAAGCGCGCAAACTGATACGACTCTTTCTCGTTCAAACCCGCAGAAACTTCATCTTGGTGGATGGACACAGAGATCACACTGAAGGGGAGCAGCACTACAGGTGCTCGCAAGCCGAGGCTAGTGATTGTCATCGTGGTAGAACCCGAAAGGGACTGCGATCTTCGCTGCGCAAAATTCTACGGCGAGCGAGGAATAATATTTGAAGGGTGGTGGTGTACAGCCTCTCCGTACCAGTTGAAGACAGAATGGTCGCCAGATTGCATGATGGCCTCAATGAGCCTGTCGAATGCACGATCTCCTCCTTCTCCGTACGCGACCTGTATGCTGACGTCAAAAATTCCCATCAGGGAATAGGCAACATCTTCGACCCTTGTTGATTTGCGTGTCACTGCCCATGTCATCCGCTTATCCATCTCGTGCGGACCTGGACGAAAGTCCCACAGGTCAGAAATAGGTATACGAGTGGCTTCCCCTAGAATCTGTATCATTTCGGTCTCCTGTGAACGGTCGCTTTTGTCATTGTCATGACGAGTCATGAGCATCCAGTTCTTGTTGAACAATTTGATCCTGCGAGGTGCAAGCAACTCCTGGTCCAGTACCCTCTCGTCCATTTAACTTCGAATACATCCACGATGATCCTGCTTTGTGCCAGATGGATGATGCAAATGTCCGAGTTCGCATACCACCGATACGCGAGTCGACTCGTCGAGCTCGGTACTGTTGGTCTTGTTGATGCAACAGGTATCCAATCATGCAAATTCCACGTGGTACGCCCGAGCTTTCTCGCAGAACTTCTTCAATTTCTCATATCCAGGACCTCCTGCTGTGCCTGAGATCATGTCTTCGTACGTTGGCTCTCCTCTAGCCAGCCATCGGTGGGACAGTATGGCATATATGACAACGTGGGCGGGATGATAGGGTCCATTGAAATATGTGCGGTGAGGGACAGTGCTGGAAGTGCATCTGCACATCATCACGCTCAACTAACCTCATGTCCGACAAGCGTATGAGGCGGATCTGGATGTTGTTCATCACATACCGGTCGAATTTGTCTAGGTGATCTCGCAAATTCCGCTCCATGATAGGTCACTATTAGCAAACAAGAATGTGTTTGTGTGACAATGCCGCAAAACATAACACAACTCACCCACTTGGCCATCAAGAGATGTTCTCCCGATGGGTCGCTTAGCTTGTGTGGTGTAGGAATTCCGTAGTCGAATTATAAGTCCGCTACGGGCGTCACGGCGACAATGATGCGAGTTCAAGAGGGGAATGACTACGGTCGAGGTAAATGATAGAGCCGAGACGGATAGATCAGATAGATAGAGATAATGTGCGAAGATCGAACGAATACAGTCCTGCTGAAGTGAGTCAAATGTAGGGGTTAATTTTGACACTGGTGCCACACAATACATGTCATCTCATATACGAAATTACCACCATCCACTGTGGATTGATAAAGCGAGTGGTGAGAGCCAGCAGGGAAAATGACACAGCGATAATAAGACAAGCAATGGGCTGCGCATATACGCGTGTCGTACACGACGTGAAGGATAAGGAGGTGAAATTGTGACATAGTGAAATTGCAAATGTAGGAACAATGGAGATGAGAGCTGGAAGGCCTTGAAAGAAGCATGAAGGAATATCCGTTCTCGAACCGGGAACGAGGAGCGAGAGCATCGAAAGTCGAGCTCCAGAGGTTACGACGGGGTCAGGTATCTCAGGTATTTGGGTACCCGGGAAGACGCCAGGGAGATGATCAACGCACAGAGGTACCACCTGCGGTGTGACCACAAATTTTCCGTTCCTTGATGGGAATTTTTGACGTTAGCTTGCAGAGCAGTCACCTGTCCCAGAATACTCTCCTTTCCAACCTCAAACCTTCCGCACCAAAAACAGTATCTCATGGCTCCCCGACGCTGACAAGCAAAAATTCCGTCGCGCCTGGCATAGATGACAACTTGGATTCGCAGCGAGAACTTCTAAAGCGCGTCAGGGAGATACTGTGCCACCTGGTCGAGGGAATATAGCAGATTCCACGTTCGCGGGAGCCGACGAGTCTGTGCTGAGGTGTGGGCCAATCTGTGACATAGCATAGAATGCAGCGGGTGATGTTGAGTCTTGTAGGTAAATGGTAACATGCAATGGATAGAACAGAAACACACGGGTGTCAAAGGGTCCTCATTTGTACCTCCACCGTACCGTTTGTCCTTCCAAGTAGACTGATGCCTTGCCTTTCCCTTCCCTTTCTTCCCGTTTCTCAGCATTCACTTGACAAATCTCCTCGTCCTTGAATGATTCTGAGCAGTGAGAACCCCTTCTCCTAGCTTCGATTGCCTGCGAACCCAGGAGCGCGAGATAGGGCTGGGGGGTGACTTGAATGCCAAGTGCACGATGTGGATGTGCGATAGGAACGTTGACTTGGACACGAGACAAAGGGTTGAATGTGTCATGGTCGAGGTAGAGGAAGGGGATGCTGAGTCGATGTGGAAGAACATGTCACAGCCACCCAATAGCCACAAGGTCCTTGTCTTGAAACATAAGGAACGACGAACGAGAGTCATCCGAAAATCGCGCGTGATGGGCGGTTCTGCAGTGAGAGCACGAGCTCTTGCGAAATTTAATTTGCATAATTTTCCATCGGGCGAAGAATGCATAATCTACCTCATAAGTAGTGCTGTTTATATTTGATTTGTGTTCCGTACGTAGAGCGGTTGCTACAAGTAGACGACCTCTAGGTATTCAGGACTAACGTAAAAAATTGAGTCGCTGGGCATGTTAGGGAAAGTAATCTCAACTAAGCCCGTCCGACTGGCCTTCCTCCATGGGTAATATTCATGTTGTGGGGGAGAAATTGCCTTAAGCTCAACAAAATCTTTTGCTTTGGGTAGATAGACCTTATTGGGTAACGACGTGTCTTCGCGTGGACGTTGTAGGATGAAAGCGACCGACTTGCCTCGGATCCGTGGCACATCGCATGATCCGAGTGTATAGTTGACAATCCCAAGCGCAAATTGATACGTTTCGTTGTGGTTCAATTGCCCGACAAAAGTCATCCGAATGGATGGACAGAGTGGACACTCGACTGTCATCAGATGATCACCATTGGTGGACGGCGTGAACGAGTTGACATTGAGAGGGAACAGTACTAGAGGCACTCGCAAGCCAAGGCTAGTCATAGTCATCGCCAGTAACCCACGACCCTGGGCGGTGGACCAACCCGAAGGTAATCGCAATGTTCGGTCAGCGAAATTCTGTGGCGAACGAGGAATAACACTGGTAGGGTGATAGTCTGCAGCCTCGCCCGTCCAGTTGAAGACCGAAGGGTCACCAGTTTGCATGATGGCTTCGATGAGCCTGCCGAATGCGCGGTCTCCACCTTCTCCGTACGCGACCTGTATGCTGACGTTAAAAATTCCCATCAGGGAATAGGCAACATCTTCGACCCTTGTTGTTTTGCGTCTTGCTGCCCACGTCATCCGTTCATCCACCCTGACCGGACCCGGTTCAAAGTTCCACACGTCAGAAAGAGGAATACCAGTGACTCTCCCCAGAGTCTTCATCACACCAGTCTCCTTTGTAAATTCGCTTTTGTCATTTATGTGACCAGTCATGGGCGCCCAGTGCTTGTTGAACAATTTGATCTTGCGAGGCGCAAGCAGCTCTTGCAGCGTCCATCCCCTCTCCATCCATTCATCGTTCATTATATCCGCGATGGTCTCGCTTTGTGCCAGATGAATGATGCAAAGGTCCGAGTTGCGATACCACCGAAACATGGAGCGAATCGACTCGTCGAGTTCGGCACTGCTCCTCTCGTCAATGCAACAGGTGTCGGACCATGCAAATTCGAACGCGCGTGTCCTGGCATTCTCGCAGAATTTCTTCAGCTTCTCATATCCAGGACCTCTTGCTGAGCCTGACCTCATCTCTGTATAGGATGGCTCTCCTTGCTGCCATCGGTGAGACAGTATGGCATATCTGACAGTGTGGGTGGGATGATAGGGTATATTGCCATATGCGCGTTGAGGGACAGAGGGCCGGAAGTGCGTCCTCACTTCATTACGCCCAACTAACTTCATGTCTGACAGACGTATGAGCCGGATCGGGATCTCGTTCATCACATATTGGTCGAAGAACTCTAGGCGATTACGCCACTCCTGGCCCATGATAGGTCACTATACACAACAATGAATTCACGTGACGAAGTGACAGCAAAAATAACAGAACTCACCCACTTGGACGTTCTTCCGGTGCGTGGTTACAGATTGCGCTGTAGAAAGTCCCTGCGGTCGAATTGCAAGTCCGCTACGCGTGTCACAGCAACAACTACGCGAGTTCGAAGGGAGAATGATTATGGTTAGGTTAGAGGAGAGAACCAGGACAGATAGATCAAATAGATGGCGACTCGGATGTGCGAAGATCGAACGAATACAGTCCTGTGGAAGTGAGTCAAATGTAGGGGTCAGTTTTGACACTAGTGCCACACAATACATGTTTATCTTATATACGAAATTGTTACGATCCACTGTGGATTGATAACGCGAGTGGTGAGAGTCAAAAGGGAAAGTGGCACAGCGATAATAAGACAAACAATGGACTGTGCGCAGACGCGTATCGTGCACGGCGTGAATGATAAAGAGGTGAAATAGTGACGTTGTAGGTCCAACAAGGGAGATGAGAGTTGAAAGGCCATAGAACAAGAAGGAATATACCCGTTGTCGAACCGGGTATGAGGAGATAGGCCTATCGAGGTATAAATCCTAGGAACCCGGGAAGACACCAGGGAGAGGATCACGCACGGAAGTGCTGTAGAAATTTGCGACGAGCTCCATCGTGCCGATCTGCTTCGCTTTGTCCTTAGGGCCGTCTTGTACAATGTATAGCACGTCAATCCATAGATATTGGTCGCCAAGCTAACGGACGAATCGTATAGAACGCCGTGTTCAACGTTGAGCCCATCACAGCCACAGCCAAATATCGGTAAACAGCACGTCTTCACTGCGTAGGCAAGTTGCGAGCAGGAAGTCTACGTCTCAGCAGTGTCAGCCTAATGATACAAACAGTACTAGTCCAAATTATTGGACTTGTTCGCTTGTTCACGTCTCAAGAGCTTTGATTCAGATTCAAGCTGGGTGCAGCAAGGTCATTGTTTTTAAAATCCTCCATTTGCGCTTTTACACTCACCTGAGCGCTGATGCGTATCATGATGCTGTAGCAGTGGCTGTCAGATCTACATAACTGCATTTCCGAGCAGCGCAAATTCCACTTACTCGAGGCTACGTACAAGTGGTACAATTGGCAGTCTCCAACAACTAGTACCTGATGGCCCTTGGCGCGAATATCTCATAACGACAGGGTCAGAGACTCAGTACAGCAGGCACAACCTTTCACTTTGCACTCTTATGTTCTGCTTATCCAACCGCCGACGAAGGTCCCGTAGGCCCACACCAAGTCCCCACATCGCAGAAATCCCAACACCAGCACCAGCAGACGACGACGACGCCCCCCTCTGCTCAATATGCTCTGCTCTCGATATCCGCACCATCCTACAAAATGGCCTCCTCAAAGAAAATGCGCTCCCCCTCGGTAATCTCACAGACATCCTCGCAAAGCAAGATCAATGCGGATTATGCCGCCTCGTATCGATCGTCATTCGACGCGCATGGCACCTGGACAAACAGCCTAGCATCGATATCGGTGGGATCGCATGTGCGCTGTATGCAAGAGAATGCGGGTACCCGCGTATTCCAGACTACATCCCCGTGGTTCTGAGGGATATCTGTCATCGGTTGTGCATCCAGACTTCTGATCGACCGCGGGAAGTTAGCACTGCTATTGCTTCAGCCGAGTCGAATTTCATGCTCGATATCCAGCTCTTGGAAGAGGACGCGTCGAAAGTTGGGAGGACGAGAGAGCTTCATGGTCGGAGAGTTGGTAGGGACGTGGATATTGGTTTGTTGAAGAGATGGCTCCACATTTGTGAGAACGAACATGGGGAGAAGTGTGAGACGGTGTGGTGGAGGGACACTGGAGAGGTTCTTCCGAAGAGCGTCAGGGTTGTGGATGTACTCAGCATGGCTGTAGTTCCAGCTCCGCGATCATGCCGCTACGTCGCTCTTAGCTACCTCTGGGGAGGCATGGGAGAAGACTACTGGACGACAAAGGCGAATCTGAAACGCCGCAGTAGACGAGGCGGCCTGGATGCATCCGTGCTGCCACTGACAATTTCAGATACCATACAACTCGTCCGTCTACTTGGCGAACGTTACTTATGGATCGACGCGCTGTGCATCGTCCAAGATGACCCTAAGGACAAGATAATGCAGATCGGCGTGATGGAACTCATCTACGGCAGCTCCGCGTTCACGATCTTTGCAGCGGTCGGTACTTCTGCACGTGATTCTCTGCCCGGCATTCGCCCAGATACCAGAGACCCCCAACAACAAATATGCAAAATCCAAGGCTTCCACCTCGCTGTCCCACTCGTCCTCCCGCGCGAAGCCATCGCCAGTTCAGCATGGAACACGCGCGGCTGGACATACCAAGAACTCATGCTCTCCCGCCGTCGCATTTTCTTCACTCCCAACCACGTGCATTTTGAATGCGCAGAGGACGTGTGGAGTGAAGATGTAGTTGCAGAGCGGATGGACGTTCCATGGGCTATGCATCCCCTGCGATACAACGGGGCGGGCGGGTTCACATTTGTGTATGCCCCACCACATTGGATGCGCACTGAATACATGGAGCACTACATGGGTATTATCGGGAAATATACGCAGCGCAGACTCACCGTTGAGTCTGATATCGTGGATGCGGTGATGGCACTCATTAATGCGATGACGAAGGGGTCCAATGTAGCCGGTGGGGAACCTGGTGAAGCGTTCCGGTACGGAATGCCAATGGTGGACCTGGAACTCGCGCTGGTGTGGCAGCCCACCACTACTGTATCCTATCTGCGGCGAGTGCCTGCAGATGAAAATACAGTGCTGTGGCCATCCTGGTCATGGGCTGCGTGGCGTGGTGCTGTACAATACGCCGAGGTAAGCATCTTCGTCGATATGCAGGTCGGAGGTGTTTCTCCTTGGATTACCCAGTCTCTGGTGGAACGGTGGCATATCGTGGATGATGATTGTCAGCTTGTTCGCCTGGATGTCCGGCGTACTGGCCGCATGGCGGGATCTGTTGAGGAAGCCAACTCAGGGCCATATGTCGTGCCGAATGGCGATATCGATGCACGACAGCTGATCACCGAGAATGCACCCCTGAGGCCTGGGACACTAGTGTTCAGGACTAGTTACACTCGCTTCAACGTCATTCAAGCAAGTGATGTTGTGGGTGCCGATACCGATGCAAACTATGCCATTTATTCCATACTGTCCGGTATTCCTCGACCATCAACCTTGGTCGGACGCATCATTCTTCCGTGTTCTACCCTTTCCCCGAGTTCGTGCGAGTTTATTGTTCTTTCTCGCGCGGGGCATGACGTGGGGTTGTACGATGAGGATGTTCTGGGGAAACGATATGTCGGATGCATGTTGTATGTGATGGTGGTGCAGAGGATGCCGAATGAAGAGCGGATGGAGCGGGTTGGAGTGGGGGTTATTTTTGAACATGCTTGGCCGAACTCAACCGTGGAGGTCAAGACTGTTTTCTTGGGATAGAAATTGAAGACATTCGCGCCAATAGAGACTCAGACTGACTCACGGCTACTGAGCTTACAAGTTTTGCACCTCACGATAACGGAACTGACGGGCCCCGTACATACACAGCATCTGAGCTTTCAATGTGGTTTAACCTTCGCCTACTGTCACCTCAATATTTTAGATCTTGTACACCTTTGCGCATCACGAATCTGCTTATCCACAGCTTTTTCATCGCTCTCTACCGATCAGAGAAGTTTACTAAAGTTCTATCGATCGACATCACTGGATAATAATACAACGAACGTATATATATAGCTTTATAGAAACAAGTTTGTCCCATTTTGTACTCCCTTTCTACCGCATTTATCTTTAGATCTACTCGTAGGAAGCTTGCTACGTGCCTCCTACTAATTTGATTTAGACCGAAAATTCATCACAGGTCATAAGCTTCACGTCACAGCGCCGCTGTCGGGATCCACCGATCCAGCTCTGCATGGTAAGTACCACCAGGACGCCTTTCAACTAATTTACCGCAGATACTGACAGGCTCCGCTGACTACTGGCAGTTCGTAATCGTACTTGCATTGCACCTCTCAATACCATCAGAGATTGATTACTCGCCTGAGGTGGGTGAGGATTTTGCCGCAATTGAGATCCTGCACCGATGATCTGTAGGTGGTCGAGTTCGAAGACAGCGATCTTTGTGTTGACGTGCGATCTCTATACTATCTTCAAAATATTATTGCCTGAGGCGGGTGAGAGCTTTGGCGCAATTCACATGTTGAAGTTCTCATCTTGCGACCTGTAATTAGTCGATTTCGGG
The DNA here is from genome assembly GCA_001658105.1 of Rhizopogon vinicolor AM-OR11-026. Taxonomy (NCBI): domain Eukaryota; kingdom Fungi; phylum Basidiomycota; class Agaricomycetes; order Boletales; family Rhizopogonaceae; genus Rhizopogon; species Rhizopogon vinicolor. The sequence goes on from KV448445.1 coordinate 24,036, forward strand.
TGCGCTAGGACTTTCTGCAACACAACCCATAGTGACGGATCAGAGGAACATCTCTTGACGTCACGCAGGTGAGTTGGGTTTTATGATGCGTCCTTTTGTCGTGCAGATTCACCATACAAGCTAGTTATCGTCATGGACCATAGGAAAGAGGGTGAAAGCAACCTAGACTGGTTCGAGCGATATGTGATGAACGAGATCCCGATCCGTCTCATACGCCTATCAGACATGACGTTCGTTGAGCGCAATAATGTGAAGAAGCACTTCCGTGGATCTGTCCCTGAAGACAATCCAGTACAACGGGGATACTGGCCCTCCAACTTTGTCAAATACGCCATCCTGTCTCACCGATGGCTGGATGATGGAGAGCCAACCTACGAAGAGATGAAGTCAGGCACACCAGCGGGTGTGGGATACGAGAAGCTGAAGAAGTTTTGCGAAAAGGCCCAGGAGTATAACGTGGAATTTGCGTGGTCAGATACTTGTTGCATCGACAAGACCAGCGGTACCGAACTCGATGAGTCGATTCGTGCCATGTTCCGGTGGTATCGCAACTCGGAAATTTGCATCGTCCATCTGGCACAAACCGAGATCATAGAGGATATGGTGGACGATGAATGGATGCGAAGGGGCTGGACGTTGCAAGAATTGCTTGCGCCTGTCAAGATGAAATTGTTCAATAAGCACTGGATGCCGATGACTGGTGCTGCAGATGACAAGAATTTGGAAGCGACAGAAGTAATGAAGACTCTGGAGAGAGCTACTCATATTCCTCTTATGGACCTGTCGCGGTTTGCACCAAGTCCGTCCAAGGTGGATATACGAATGAGATGGGCAGCGAGACGCAAAACAACAAGGGTTGAAGATGTGGCCTATTCCCTGATGGGAATTTTTGACGTCGGCCTGCGGATCACATACGGAGAAGGAGAACGTGCATTCTGCAGACTCATCGAGGCCATCCTTCAGGGTGGTAATTGTTCCGTCTTCAATTGGCACGGCGAGTGTGCAGATCATCACTCTTCGCTTGCTATTCCTCGATCGCCACAGAACTTCGCGGGAGAAGCATTTACGCCTGTGGATTGGAGTGCTGAGCCACTGGAGATGACTACGACTAGCCTTGGCTTGCGAGTGCCTCTAGTGGTATTCCCTCTTCTTGTCACCTCTTTCACCTCGAGGGGGGTTTCGTGGGCACCGATGAATGATGTCTCAGCCGAGTGCCTACTGTGTCCCTCGATCAAGATTGATTTCCAGTGCGTGTCGGGGGACCCCAACACAGCTCACTATGCACTTGGGATTGTCGACTATTTACTCGAATCTGGAGTCCAGCCGCAGATCCGAGGCAGGTCAACCTGTTTCATCCTACGCCGCGAACGGCAATACAATTGGTGCAGCATCAATATCTGTCAACCCAAACCTAGTGATTTTATTGGGCTTAAAACAGTCTCTCCTCCGGAACATGGGTATTGTTCGTGGAAGAAGGTAGATGGGCAAAGCTTAATCACGATCAATCTCCCGAACACCCCCAGCGAGTCAATCTTTTATGTTAGTCGCGGATAACTAGAGATCGTATATTTGTAGCAGGGCGACCTCGTAACTATTCTGCTGATGTAGTAGGGAACACAAACCAAACATACACCTGCGGTCACAACGTACATAGAATCACCGAGACTGGCGCATCCTCTTCATACCTGCTTTGAATGCATTGTCGTTGCAGAGCGGATGGACATCTCCTGCCGTGCGGACGGGTTCACGTCCATGCATGCCAAACGCAGTGTATGCGCAATGTAAATATGGAGCACTGCACGTGTTTTGAGGTGGCTGGTCGAAATCTTCGTAAAACGATCCAGTTTTGGATGCACATGGGGCACCTGGAACTCATGCCGGTGTGGCAGCTCATGACCAGTGCATGCCATTCGAGGCAGACGGGAAAAGGACGCCGTGGCCATCCTGGTTGTGGGCTGCATGGAGGGGACTGACCAATACAACGAGGTAAGCGTGTTTATCGATATCCAGGGCGTAGATGCCCAGTTGTGAATTACGCAGGTGCCATAGACCGGTGACAAATCGATGATAACGATGATGGTTTCATTAGGATGTTCGCCATACTGGCCGGAATCCGGATGGTACACTCTCCCGTGGAAGCCAACACGGTCGATCCACACCAGCTGACTTGGATGGCTCGCGCTCAGCAGCCTGTGACGTTAGTACACAGGACTGATTCTTTGCGCTCCAATCATCGAAGCAGGTGATATCGTTCGAGGCCACCTTTGCCATCTGATACTCCTCGACCATTGTCCTTCCGTGTTTTACCCATTCGCCGCTTCGTGCTTGTTGTTCTATCTCACAGGAGGTGAGATGCAATGAGGACATACTAGTGAATTGATGGGCCGTTGAACGTGATGGCGGTGCAGAGACTGCAGGGTGGAGAGTGAAGGGGAGCGGGTTGAGGCTGGGAGCAAAATATAACTTTCTGTCCATCGGGCTAAAACTGAGAAGTGGGAGGTGACTCGTTCGAGTCAAGAGAACGACATCAAAGAGATGAGAGTGAACACGGAAGTCATGAGAGAAAAGTAATGGCTGACTCAACCATCACAAATAACGGGCAAGCAGCCGCATAGGGATACTGGCTGCAGGGGAGTGAAGAGTATGTGGCGTTCGAACCCGGGCGACACATTCATTCAGTCATGAAGCGACACTCGGAGCATTGGAAAGAGTGTTATGGGTGGGGTAACTGATAGATTTTTTGGGCCTGCTTACTTCGAAAAGGAACGAAGATGCACAAATAACTACATTCAACGCCGCAGGCACATCCAAATTCCGAGTCATGACTCATCTTATCGAATTGAAATCTCCACGTGTCTTAGCCTGTAAGACGTTTGATCAAGAGGATGCGTCCTTACAGTAACTGATTCAATGGTTGCAAAGCACGGGATGGGAGGAGTCGCCCGCACGCGGAGTGTTGAGTGATCATACAATGTCCATTTTGTAGAGATTCGGAAGTATATAGTGCCCGTTGGAAAGGAATCGAGGGCCTCAGGCCTAGCAATGGCAAAGCAGGCTGCAGTGATGGTGTGGCTACACGACGAACATGCGGGTTCCGAACCTGGTCTACGTGCTGACTAATAAACTACCGAAAGGGCCTTAGGGACCCCGAGCGCATCGTCCGCGCCCTTGGAACCCCTATCCACCGTGGCAGAAATGATTGGAGAAAATTGCATGGTGTATTATTTTCTGACAGGAAAGAAAGTAGTGTTGTTGGCAGAACTCGGGAGTTTTGCTAACCGATCTGACAGAACTGGTTGTGCACGGCAATCGGCCCGCAGTGGATGCGGGAGCAATGCATGGATCTGAGGTGGCCCCTGATAAAATGTCCCGGGTGAGGGATACATCTGGTGAACCCAGAACTGGCGCAGTGTGGCAGCCCACGATCAGCGCGTCTTGTTTGCAGCGTGCACTTGCGGACAGGAATAGAACGCCGTGGCCGTCCTGGTCGCGGTTTGCGTGACGGGGTGCTAGCCAATACAACGAGATAACCATTTCCGTCGATAATCTAGGACGGAAATGTTTCGCCGGGGATGATGCATATGCTTGGTCGACAAGATGTGCAAGGGGCTTTGCTGCGTGTACGTTCCACCAACAGGCGATATCGATATACGACAGCTTATCACAAAGATTCGATGTCAACGCCGTCGTATATTCCTCGACCATTAACCTTAGTTTGATGCATCATCCTTCGGTGTTCAATCTCCGTTCGCCGCTTCGTGTGACTCTTGTTGTTCTATCTCGTACAGGATATACAATAAGGATGTCCTGGGGAAGCGATATGCCGGATGCATGTTGAAGATGATGGCGGTGCAGAAGATGCAGGGAGGAGAGCGGATAGAGCGAGTTGGAGCATGGTCGCTTTTTAACTGAACTAGACTGCGGAGTAAAATAGAACTATCGAACCGAAATTGAGAATTGCATGGGAGTCCAGGAAATGAATAAGACGTCATGAGAGAAAAACAGCAGCAGAATAGCGTCATAAACGAGCGGCGAGGAGAAGCGTGGGGCTCTGGCTGTAGAGGCGTGGGGATGTTCAAAAGCGACACTCGGAGCTTGCTCGGAGCCCATCCGAGTGAGAAGGAGTGGTATTGGTAGAGGTGCACCATACACATCCAACTTGTCGAATCAATTCTTGAAAGATTGCATTGTCCAGAGAAGATTTCCACATGCCTCAGACTGTAAAACGTTTGATCATATGGATGCGCCCTGACTGTAACTGACAGAACTTTGACCTTTTCAAAGGTCAACGGGATAGACTCACCGCACCGATCGTGCGATATCCATTTTTGTGGATGAAGTGGTGCCTGTGACTGAAATGCACCCGCGTAGAAGAGGAGAGAAGGCACGCTGTTTCGAGGGAAGCCAAAGATGAGATTGAACTGTAGCAGCCATATGAATGAGAAGGAAGTCTGCCTACAGGAGACTAATAGCTGACGTCTAGAAGATAAGACGAGCGGCTAAGGCACCGGTCCGAGCTGTGACGAATGAATTTTAGCCTCGTGTCAGACGCCGCAGCCACTTCTCCACCATCCCTTCTTCTCTCTCCAAGTCAATCACTGAGGGGAGAGTCAGTTCGACGTTTGACAATTTGACAACCCGCCACAGCTCAGCTTGGTTCTCTTGGTCTCCTCCTATTTCGCTCCTCACGTTATTTCCAATTTCCAATTTTTAATCTCTAATCCTTCTCCTTCACCATCATGTCCTCGTCCCAATCGTCATCTGCGCCGCCCACATCCGCCCAGGCCACAACGGCCACGCCGTCAACACCCGCGGCGTCGACCACCACACCTGGTACTACCTCCACTTCTTCATCGAGTACTTCTTCATCGAGTACTACTTCTTCCTCGAGTACAACTTCACCGAGTACTGCTTCTCATTCCTCTACCCCTCCTTCATCTTTTCCTCCTGTTCCTTCAGCCTCCAGTACTAATGATTCAACAGGTTCCACAGCTCCATCCACAACGACTACCCCTTCAACAACAACCACGCCATCATCTACCTTGGGCGCATCTTCAACATCCCCCACCACCACCACTCAAGATACCAGTGATATCTCGACGTCAACGACGCCAACAACAACTTCCATATCTACTATTTCGACCCAAGTACCTATTACGATTACGTGAGTCGTCTTCTATTCTCTTTCTCGCACTCATTTACCCTTCCAACCAGCTCCACAAACGCAGTCGGCTCAACAGTCATCGTCACTAGCGAAGTATCCACATTCACCACCATCCCCGCTTCTGTCAACCCATCAACATCCTCATCCTCATCCAACACCGGCGCCATCGTCGGCGGCGTCGTCGGAGCTATAGGTGTCATCGGCCTGTTGGGGCTCCTCTTCTTCTGCATACGCCGTCGCCGAAGAAAGAGCGAGTTCGACGGGAATTTCGACCCCGATCGCGTCGTCTCCCAACCGTCAGGAGGCGGAACGCTCCCCCAAATTGACCTCGGTGATGACCACGAGATCACGCCGTACATGCCCTATCCCGATCACGGGAGTATGCGCCAATACGGAGATAGCCCCTACCTCGCGGCTGGTGCTGCGGGTGCAGGCGTGGGTATGGGCCACGCAATGTCGGCTGGTGGCGGTCCCGCCCGCGCTACATCTCCCCTCAGCTCCCCCTCGCAGTACTCAGACGTCGGCACATCTCACTACCCAACAAGCGTTGGCGCGCCTTCCGCAGAAGGTGGCTACCCTTCCCAGGCATTCACACGTCCCGGACCCCAAGGACAAGGACCAGGACAAGGTCTAGCCGCACCCAACATGTACCCAATGCAACAAGGAGACTGGTACAACCCACGCCCGGCGACATCGCCACCGCCGTCCGTGAGCAATACGTCCTCCTCTGGGCGCGCGATGAAGGAGATGGAGGCGCAGAGTGGAAGACAGGGTTTGGGTCTGGCTACGCAGCATGAAATGGACGGGGAGGGTTCGGGTGCCGTGGTTCAACACGAGGATGCGGGACAGGCGCCTGCCGAGGAGGAGAGCGAGCCCCCGCGGGATATCCCGCCTGCTTATGACTCTATCAGGCAGTAGACAGGACAGACCTCGCCTTGGCACTGTTCAAAAATGCGTCGTCTGCGTCTCTGCGACGTTGCCGGGGTTGCTCTTCGGACTATTTTATTGAGTGGTAGTTTCTGGCGCGTTGCAGAGCTGACTAGGACTGGCATGTACTTACTTATCTTTTTTTCTGTGCACTGGGCATTGCATATAGTTTCTGTGCTCATTGCACATTTACTTGATTGCTTGCTTACAGACATATCACGACGTATTCATACTTACGAAGCTCCATGCTGTGCATTATTCCATGTGCATGTAACTGTTATCCGATCTGTTCATGATGTACGATAAGCTCACTAACGATTTTGTGTATTTAATGGCCCATTTGGACTCGGACGCAGGTCGTCACTCGTCTTCCAAATCCATGCTGGGTCCTGGCACCGAGATCGTCGGTAGTCTCCCCTGAACAGACCCTTAGTAAAACTAATAGAATGAAGATAGTAGTTCCTTCTGTATTAGGGATTACCCCCAGTGAATACTGGCTGTGCTGAAATGGGGGCGTATATGTCGAGACGTGTGCTTGAGAAACAAATCTCATACACACACATCTCAACCGATTATCATCCGGACTCACAGCACATTTCCTATAAGACGGGACAGTGCCCCATGTGGTCCCTTGTGCGTATTTTCACCTCGAGGCATATCTGCCTCCAATCGCGTTATCCTCTCAGATTGTGCTCGTGATTGCGTAGTAGGTATCATGCGGGATATGGGCCGCATGATAAGTATTCAAAAGCGGCTGTAAATACAGGGAAACCGCTGCAAAACAGCTCGAAACAGGTGGAGCACGCCACGAAAACATGTTGAAAGCAGTAGAACATGCAAAGCAGAGCAGAAAACACGTCGGGTGTGTAAAATGTCGGGATGGCATGGTACAGTCTAGTTTCACTAAGTCTAATTGAACGAAGAATCACGGGAACTACCATCCTTTCTGCAAACGGCTGTAAACGAGCAATTCAATGAGTGCATCTAGCTTTCAATTGCCAGCTGCTCGCGAGTGCAGTCGGTCTCGCTGGCATACACTGATATACGTCAGCAAGATGTGAGAAGGTACGCTAACATGGAAATTATTCATGTGCCACGTGTTGGAATTTCGCGGCTGCGCTAACAATGAACAACGAAATGTTATAGGCAGGGAACCCTTTGCAAACGCGCAAAGGTTCTCGTCTCGTAGGTACAACTATATATATGGTAATTCTTATCTTATCGTAGAATGTAAAATAAATATCACATGCGAAATGCGAAGGACTTCAACAACGCCCGAATTATTCCGACA
>KV448446.1:6561-24266 GCA_001658105.1 Rhizopogon vinicolor AM-OR11-026
CAATCGTCGACTGCCTTCCTAACACCGTCCTTGAGAGGATCTTCGATTCCCACAATGCCAATTAGCGTCATGTCTCTTGCAATTTCTTCGTAAGGCACCTACGACGAGTGAGTTACGTCAAAAGGTCATTGCAAAACACGTACTTCGTCGACTGCAGAAGCTTGGATGCCTGGCGGTGGCCAAGACGGAAAGTCCCTATAGCACAACGCGATGGTACGCAGGGCCTGACTGGCGTAGAAAATGATCGTTCTCGCGATGTTCTCCTGAGAGAAGTCATCAATCTCTGCTAGTTCCACATCGTCGGGCGCATCATCGGTGGAGGTACTCTCCTGATGCACAACGACATACGATTTACACGACTTGGCGAGGATTTCGCTCGCGCCCTTGACGTAGAGACGATAGCCGTGCGCGTGCCTGACTACAGCACCCATAGCTTTCCGGTCGCTGGAAAACGGTATCGCTTGGATGATTTCAGCGAGGTCTCTCGTCTCCTTGTAGTTCGGCCATCCGAGTTCTCTGGCGAAATTCAACAGCGCCGTCTCAGTTTTGCTTCCCACGAACATGCGCTCTCCGGTGTCCTTATCCACATCTTCAAAAGCAGTGGAGTTGATGGCAATGGCTTCGTTGCACAAGGTGCGCAGGGACGGGCTCAGAACAGCGTTTAGTTTGGATTGGTCGACGGAAAAGTCGTTACGAAGGGCATTAGAATCGGTACTTCTGCGGAGGCTTCGATGTGCATTCGTTCGAGCCTGGTTGTCCTCGAGCTTGTGAACGAATTTCGCATGAATCCCGATTGAGCCCGCGACGACAGATATCATATTCTGAGTCAGTACGCCAGTCTTGTCGGTGCAGATCACGGAAGTGTTTGCCATCGTTTCACATGAACCTAGGACGCGCACCAAGAGATTCTCTTTCGTCATTCTCTTGGTCACGAAGGCAAGTGCGAGCGTGACGGCCAATGGCAGTCCTAAGATGACGTGCATCAACAACCAATGAGTTTGACGTAAAAGTAGATAGAACACTACCTTCCGGGACAGCGACGACCACCAAGGTAACTGATATAATGAGTATTTGGATGAATGCCATGCCGTTCTGGTTGGCGTTCCTGTAGCGCGTATTGATGAAACGAACGATACGATAACTGAAATTTGTACCTGGCGGGCTCGCTTGTAACGAGCTGCACGATGAACCTGACCATCAACAAGGAGAAGAGCACAATGCCGGCGATGCTTCCGATTTTCGCAATGAATTCCGCGAGGATGTTGAACTTCAATTGAAGCGGAGTGTTCTCCGCGTCTGTCCGAAGAGCTAATGGAATTGAGTATGAATGTTCGGGGAACTATAAGCCGAAGTTCTCGTACCCATCATGATCCTGCCATTAGAGTTCTTCGTACCAACAGCGACGACGACGTAAGTACCAACGCCTTCCAGAACCTTGCTACCGCTGACGACAAAACAATCCGTGTGTGGATATACGTGCTGCCCTCCTCCGAAGGCACCGCCTTCAGCGTGCAGTGCGTGCAGCGCCAGGCAATCTGTGTAGGACACCTTCTTGATAGCATCCAACTCGCCAGTTGCCGCCGATTCGTCGCACTTGACGTTGTATCCAGATAAGAAGATGCCGTCACAGGGGACAATTTCCCCGGGTTCCAATAAGGCCACATCACCAACCACTACTTCCTGTGTAAAAGTAACGACACGCACAGGAAAGATCATGAGATTCAAGTTCCAAAAATAAAAACGAGCGTACTTTGACATCGATCAGATGTTCCACACCATTGCGAATGACCTTGACTCCTCGTTCTTCCTTCTTCTCGTTGAGGACTTTGAATTGCCGCTCCTTTTGCCAGTCGTTCAACGACCCAACAACGACCTGTAAAAACTGAGCGTCACGCGAGATCCAGATCCATGGTACGACTTACCACGATCAGGACAGCGATCATGATTGCCACGCCCTCCACCCAATCAACAGGTGGTTCACCTTCGGGGAGAGGCGTCCCAAAATCTTGAAAGAGTCCAAGCGCCAGAGAAACAACGGCTGCGATAGACAGTAGCACCTTGATAAGAAGAGGATGAAGATAAAGTTAACCCGATTTAGTAAGATACGCACGAGGACTTTATCTTTTAGCGCGAGCCACATGAGAGCTAGTAAGCTCTTGCTCGCGCGTTGCGGAAGAACGTTCTCTCCGAATACGCGGCGCCGTTCTGAGAGCGGCGCCAAATGAGGATCGGATCTCTCGTCGACGCCATCCTGACGTGCAGTTACTGTAATGGTTGACTGGGGATGCTCATCCATCCGGTTATGCCTTTGCGAAGCACCCACTCCAGCACCTGGTCTACCGTCAGAGGACCCACGACTATCTATTGTTACACCTCGTGAACGATGAGTGCCAAGGCCATCGAGAAGGGCGTCAACACCCCCGAGAGCCTCGAGCTCATCAAGATTCTTTGGGTCAAGAAGACTGGCCAATTCGAACGGCCTGAATTTGAAAGGTTGAGGGTCGTTCAATTCATCCTGAACGAGCTCGACCTTTGAGATGCCACCGTTCTCTTGATCGGATTTTTGGCTCTCTGAACCGCCTGCGATGCCATTGATATCAGGTGTGGGACCACTAATTGCGACGTGGTCGTCAGAAAATCCAATGTCGGGTTTGACAGCTTGGAACCTTGAGTGATCAGATGCGGTGTCGACGTGCGTATGCGTCCGAGAAGCAACTGTGCTAGTGGGGTCCGAATTAACCGGTTGAAGGGCTATCACTCCACTGCCATGGTCGGGTTCAGTTTCGTCGAAGCTACTGTAACCTTCATGAGAGCTGGTGAAAGTGGCGTTGCTAGCCTTGCGATGATGGGCCGACACTCTATCCGGAAGAAGATGTAAGGAAGTATAACCATTGCGCTCCTCCGGTTGGTTGTCACGAAGGGAGAGAGAGGTTGCAAAATGGACGGAAGACTGAGTGGATAAAGTGGGTGAAGGGGGAATGGTCAAAGAGGCCCCATCGTTAGAGGAGTACATGGTTGGAGAGGGGGAGTGGCTACGAGAATCCAAGGATGTGCGCCGTTGTGTCCTAGAATGAGGAGACAAGAAAGTTGAATCACCTTGTGCACGAGGGGCTGTCGAATGAAAAGGGGGAGGGGATGGAGTGCGAGGAGGAGAAACATTGGCAGGGCGAACATTGAGAGTTGGGTTTGAGGATAAGTCAGTTGTGACGATTTCGGGAATGTTGTTCGCCCCGTCCGCCATGAGTTGAAGTTGAGGGGGAAAAAGTTCCAACTGACGAGGTAGAGACGAACCTTATAAGAGTGTCACGAGGCTGTGTGTTCTGCGTAGAATTTCCGATCTCTAGTTGAAGATCCAAGGCACCATGACAGTGCGCGGGTATAATGTCACTGCCTTGGTCAAATGTAATAATCTCCCCTCTTACAGGGACTACTTACAAGACTCAGACCTCGAAGAGAATCACCTCAACGCCGAGCAATGATGTCTTTCCTTTGAACGAAAATCATTCCTTTTCTAGACATTGCCAAATGTCAACGGCTAACCTGTCAAAGTCACTCCCACGCTCCCCGGGCTGTTACCGGCCAACCGAGTCGCAGTTCGCTCAAGCTTTTACCGGTCTGCATCTCACTATTCAAGATGAGCCTGCCATCAATCCGCCAAACTACATCTAGCTGTTGGTCGGAATTCCCAAACACTAGTACTCTTCTCATTTTCAACTCTCCTTCCTCCATATCGATGCTTCGCTAAACTAACGCTCATACTTCAACCCTGCGGCAAGGCCCCCATGCTTTCGATTAGCATTCCCTTATGTATGTCACCTGCACCAAATAAATGATCATCTCACGGCCAGTTCAGGCTGTGCAGCATGTTTTCCGAGGACGACGTCATTTATTCGATCCTTTGCCTTCACCACCGGACCTTACTCTCTTAATTGTCTTCTTCTCAAGCCCAGAAATTGCATCTTTCTTGCGAAGACCATCAAACCCCACCGCCAAAGCACTCCGGATTCTTAAATTCTTCACATGCTCACTCAATGTAGCTCAGCTTCCCCAGACTGATCACTCCGGATCCCTTCCGCGCTTATACTTCATCAGTCAGGAGGATTCGACTTCGTCCATACCCGCTCGCTGGAATATTCCACCAAACATTTACCTCCGCCATTTTCTATCAGGAATTCTGATAGCGCCATTCCGCCAAGCTTCTCCAAACACGAGTGAATAACGCTGTCGTCCCAATTTAGTGTACATAATCTGATATTCTCCTGCCATATTTCGGCAACGGAAAATACGTTGCTAGTATCGCAAGTGATTTAAAAACGTGTCTTCTGCCCACCACAGCTGGACACTAGCTGGACACAAACCTCGTTGATTTCATCGCGGACTTTCATTTCCAGTATCACCTTTGAATATTATTCTATTATTAGATACGAAAGGGGCTAAGACGCGTGCTTTTGACTTTTACCTTCACAATATCACTCAAAGAACCGCCCAATTTGCAGAGAGAATTATGACGCCTCCACTTGGTCTCCACTGACAAATTATGACGGAAGCTCAGCACATTGCGCAGTAACAGACTGTGAATTTGTGACCCTGACGGTTCGCCCAGCAGTGAGATATGAATAAAATCATGCACGCAGGCACGATTGCCACCTGGTTATCATATTAGGCGCATGCAATGCCGGGCCCATTACCACGCACCGACCACAAAGGCTGCTTCAGGTCCAAGAAAATCTCGAAGAACCGGTAAAGCGAGCCGGACATATCATATTGTCCGCGTACTCTGATAACCAAGGATATTACACTCCCCTTGTCCTTCGCCCATCGCTGTGGCAGGCACGCCGGTACGATCCAGTCGTCTGCGCCTCGATCACAAAGGGCACCCTCAACCACTAGGTGTCATGTAGGGATGGTATGAGTGATGCAAGACGCCTCTGACAGTGATCTGATCTTTGCCTATTCAGCGACACGTGGTCACCGGCCGCATGTCAGATCTTACAATGAAATACACAAGTGACGTTGGCGTTTCAGACGCGGTGGCAAATAATGTATGACGTTTGGGGACTACTAGTTGGGCTACCAGATTGTTTCAGTTTCATGGACTGCGCGCGCCATGTGATGCGGAGGAGGCCCGACTTGGCTTGCTTATGAATTTCTAGTTCCAGTTGAAACAACACTGGTCATACCTTTTCTATAGGCACCAATCGGTCGGACCATTTAACTTTTGGTTGATTCCGCAGAAATTCAGAGTCCTTCTCGAGAACTTGCTGTGGCGCCTTGTGGCGCTCAAAATGGTTGAAGGGCAGACAAAGTCAATTACAGAAGCACTTGCCAGCGCTTCCGAATTCCTAAAAGGGCAGTTACTGCGCAACTGAACCCAGAGGCTTCCAAGGAAGCTTCCGACGAACTTCGGCCTTAAAAATTGCCCTTATCGTGTTGGATATTGATATCGTATGGTTCCTCGCAAAGCGCCGAACTATTGTTCCATAGTATGTCCGGGTGCGTTCAATCACCATGATATCTCTTGTATGATTTTCGATGAGAAGCTTCTACTAACATACAAACTGTTGGCAGGCACGATGTCACGTCACCAGATCCAATGACCCCAATCAATGTATGTGAGTGAATAGTTGTTATCGACCAAGCCAAAATGGCTGCCAACGGCCACGGCATGTCGGACAGAAATCTGATCATTCAGCACAGACTCATACATGATAGCGTAAAATAGAACGGGTAACAAGTTCGGAGATGTCGCCATATCTTGACTTTTCGATGGTTGTTGCTGATCGAGCCCCCCCGCACAGGATGCCGCGGCCAATATAAAATCATGATGTCGGTGACTCATCTGATAACTTGTTGAGCAGTTCTGCTCTTATGATGGATGTCTATGTACGCCATGATGAACAATGATATTATTCATGTGAATCCAAGGTGGCAAGTCCTTCATCATGTTTCAATGTCCCTGGCTGCCAGTGATACTACCCTGCATTACCATGGACCCTCATGGGCACTCGAGTCAGTCTCGTTGGGAGTATCAACCAACCAAGAGCGGACATGAGACTCCACACACGTAACACCTCACAAATGGTTTAGCCCGGCCACAAAAAATACATGAACTGCCACAGGAAATACACACGTTGGTCTGTTGCCGCTCATGCATCGATTGCATAGTAGAGGTGCGCCGCGCATGCGTCTTCCGCATCCCTCACATCCTGGTAGCATGATGTTAATTGATCAGGATTTCATTCCTAACCTTCGCGGCAGCAGAATACCATCAGGTCCACCTTGTTTGAACAGTGCTCGGTAATCTATACTACCACATACGTTGCAGTGCACGTATTGGATAGTATGCAGAAACCACTACTCCATACATGTGCGGATATGATGCCCCTGTGGACCCTGTGCGGCTGCACATCGCGCCATCGTGCTTGGCGCTTGGCGTGCAAGGATACATGTCCTTGTTCTTCAAAGGAACCCCTGGCATCATCTGCTGTGGTGACATATTTCCTTTGTTTTGGAGGGTCACAAGAGACAGATGACGTTTAGATCTACACAAAACTCAAAATGTATCGTATGCACGCCAAATGAACAGTAATAAGGCGGAAGCCGCACCTCAATTTCCCAACGGTCTTGTGCGTGCCTTTGGGAACAATTGCATAGCCTTGGCTGACAACTTGTTCGCGAACCTGTCAGACTTACCCATGGGCGCTGGCAACCAAAATACCACGGGATATTGTTGAGCACATCTGATGACGAAGCTGCGCTGAAGGGTCGTATTCCAAAACTAATCGATCAGGTCAATGTAATACACCCTGCGGTGCGCTGACAGACGTGTCCCGGGACCCCACGGTGACATTGGTGGGCGATGTGATCGAAACAAATACGTACAATACTGCTGAGTCTTCGAGTTGAAACCCTGTTCCACTGACTCGCACGATGTAGGGAAGGCCAGGGTATGAAGGCGCATGCAATCGAGTTATAATCATTCATCAGTACTTGTTGTGGTGCATTCTTGCATGATCATGATTGATGACCTCGGCATGACCGTAATGCGCGCCTTCTGAACGACACTACGATCGTTGAGATGAGTCACCCGAAGGGAACGAGGGTATTCATTCCAGGCCTTGCACCCCGTGTAGTGTCGATCTGTGATTCAAAGGGCTTTCTGCGGCACGAGATCAAGTTGGGGGGTATAGCTCTACGTTTCTGACGAGAAACCCTGAGCCACGAAGAGTAAAACTCTTCAATGGTTCTCTTTCATTCCTTAGAAGATTCGCGAGAGGAATTTTACTCTGGAATTTTACTCTTCTCTCTCGAAGATCTACGGCGAAAGTTGACCGGCCATCAAGTTCGAGTGACTAGAGACGCGACGCCCTCCTAAGTTGACATTATTCCGTCGGCTTCAACATTGACATGACTGCGCAAACGAATGAGCGGGTGCGGTAAACACGTGGTCACCTCATGTTCTCTACATTCTTGATTATCGACGAAATATACGACCCCATCTATGTTCTAGAAAACATACGCAGATATGGAATAACCATAAGGAAAAACCAGCGAACGGCACCCCATACAGAGTGCCAAGCATGAAATGCAATTATCCGTCCCAATGCCTATAGAGAAGTTACTTGCCTTCCAGATGATCACGCATCTGCGCTTACCACCTGGGGTGTAGGGACCTGTCCACCAATAAGTTCGGTACCTGGGCCTTCGTCCTTCTTCTGCGCTAACTCGGCTTGACCCTCCGTGTCTGTATCGTCCTGCTTCACCTTGCTCATTTCCCTGATGAAGCTGCTTCCCCAGAAGGCCGCGGAGTATTTGTTGACGTATTTGAAGAGCTTGCGGTGGTTCTCAGCACGCGTGTCTGTATCCATCGTGACCGCTTCGTGAATCGCGTCTGCCACTTGTTGGGAGTCCCATGGGTTAACGACGATGGATCCGTTGAGACTCTGGGCCGCTCCGGCAAATTCGGAGAGAATCATGACGCCCTGACGGGCCTGCTGGCAAGCAATATACTCGTAGGACACCTGCATGAATGATGTTAGAATTTACACGCAAGTGAGAGGACCGGGGGGATTTACCAGGTTCATTCCATCTCGCGTACTGGTCACCAGGCAGACATCACTAATAGCGTATAAAGCGCACAGTTCGTCGAAAGCCAGACTCTTGTGCATGAAGTGTATCGGCATGAACTCAACTGTACCAAATCGACCGTTGATGCGCCCAACAAGTTCGTTTACCGTTGACCTCAAGTTTTGGTAATCCTCGACATCCTGTCTTGACGGCACGGCAAGCTGAACCAACACGACCTAGTGCCCAAGCGAGTAAGTTAACTAGGCGTATTCACAAAAAATCCCACACTAACTTTCCCGATCCACTCAGGGTGCTGCGTCAAGAAAAGCTCGAGCGCATGGAGTTTCTGGGGAACACCTTTGATGTAATCGAGACGATCAACCCCAACGATGACTTTGACACCGTTAAAACGCTGCTCCAGTTGAGCTATGCGAGATTTCACGGACGCATTCTCTAGATTCTGCATGTTGTTTAACGTCAATGTCTCCTGTCATTTTACGTCGTAATACATACTTTGATGAATGAAGATGGTTCTATACCAATAGGGAAGGTCCCGACGTGAGCTAAGCGGCCCTCGAACTCAACGCCGTTGGGCATCGTGGGCAAGCCTAGAATGCGGGTGCAAGAAGACAGGAAGTGACGGGCGTAGTCATATGTATGGAAGCCGATGAGATCGCAGAAGAGGATACCCCACAGGATTTCACGGCGAACAGGAAGGATCCTGACACAGGGTCAACTTGTGACAGGTGCATAAACGAATAATCACTTACCTGTAGATCTCGCTGCTAGGGAATGGTGTATGCAAAAAAAACCCTATTTTGACATCGGGTACTCTCTCGGAAGAGGTGGTGAATTCCTCTTCTATGCCCTCTGAAATTTTATCCAGCTGTCCTTTCTGACTTTCCCCTGCAGACTTCCCATCGACGAGCCCGCGTAGTATCATGGGCAGGAGCATCAGATGATAGTCCTGCACCCAGACCATTGTGCCAGGTGTGATATGGGAACGTACTGTCTCCGCAAAGCGAAAGTTGGCCTGACGGTACATCAGCCAGTTCTCCTCATCAAAGTTCATCTCCCCGGGATGGTAATGGAATAGCGGCCACAATATCGAGTTGGAGAAGCCGTTGTAGTGACCCTCGGCAACGTCATCGTCAAGGTATACAGCTTGACACGAGTACTCCTCCATGAGACGTTTGTCAACATAGGCTCGATCCTTCGGAGGAATGTAGAAACCGGGCCAACCGATCCAGGTGAAACTGAGAGATTTTTTGAAACCGGAGAGGGCGGATACCAGCCCTCCTGAGGACATCTTGAAGTGGTATTGGCCGGAAGCATCTTGGGTGATTGTGATGGGAAGACGGTTGGCAACGACTATGAGATGTTTGCCTTGCATGTCCGCAAAGCTTGGGTCTGACGACATTATCTGGGGAAAGATAGATGGTACCATTACGTGGAAGGTGATTGAAATTTATACGGTAAGACGGAAATCTACGAAAACAAGTAGGAGAAACCGAAAAGGGTATTATCGGATCGCCTTCCACACGGAATGATGCAGGCGACGGTGGCGAGTAGGCTGGCAAACGTTTGTCTGATCAAAGTCCTATCGCGAAATGTTGGGAGATCGATGGGGCTAACAGATTCCGTTGGCAGGGTGCTCTTTTATGTTTGTGTTAGGGACTCTGCCTTCAACCTGGAAGCCTTCGTCATGATCGTCATCGGGCGTCTGAGAGCCCCAACAATAAGGTCCACAAGTCCACCCGAAGGTCTCGGCTTTCCCTTTTCTCTAGGTTTGCCGTTTCTGCTAAACGCTAGTGGGAAACACACATCTTTGCGACGAAAGGGGAGAGAACGCCTTAACGATATTGGATAGCGATTAATCTAGCAGTACGAATATGCGCTCTGCATCGTCCATCATGCATCAGGTTCAAGATTACAATGCCAATCAGGCCCAGTGATTCGCGCATCATACGCTTACTATGATCTTAATGTCTCACATTTGCAACGCTCATCGTTTCGAACTGGGAACACACAAGACCGGATTCCTGTGGAGTAGCTTGTCACCAGAGCGCAGTACTTCCAAAATGAACGCCTTGTCGCATGTTAGGATCGACGTATGAAAACTGCATGAAGTCAGACTGAGCACTGAAGCATTTTGCCATGTGGTCGCTCATGAGATGCATTATTTGATGTCTGAGACAGTAGATAACATGACAACAGCAATCTAGTCGAAGAGACCGAAACCCTGTAGACCACAGCGTAAGCATTATTTCCCTCTTTGTGACACACGAGTAACTTACCATGTCATCGTCAGACTCCTCCTTCTCCTCAGCCTTCTCCTCGGCAGCGGCCTCAGCAGCAGCAGGTGCAGCCTCGGCGGCGGCGGGTGCAGCGGCGACAGCGAATGCCTCAGGGTTCTCCAAGTATTCCTTGGCCTGCATAAATCATTAGCATCGTTGCCCAATACGTTACTCATGTCAAAATTCAGAAACAAAATAGTATGTGCATCCGTTGGAGTCAGCATTTTCAGTGTGTATGTTTGAAGCATCAATATTAGGTGAATCAAAGTTGAGCTGACCTTTTGGGCACCCTCGAACGTGTAGTCAGTGGCCAAGCACACTGCGATGAGGTTCTTGTACGAGTTGACAAGTGAGTGCATGACCGAGACAACGGTGGGGTAGTTGATGGCCAATGAGATGGCCGCAATAGACTGGATACCGGACATAAAGCGGTCGATCAACACCTTCTCGTCAATATCGAGAACGGAGGGGTCGAACGCGTTGCCAGCGTCGAAGATCTGGACGACAGTCATACCGTACGTGAACGGTGAAATGTTCAACATGTTGAGGAGAGTAGCCTCAGATGGGCCGACACGGCTACCGGCGGTAACGACTTGGACCTCTGAGGAAATTTCGATGGTACCACGAGCGATCTTAGTCGGGATACCGAGAGCCTGGAAGAAGGACGTCTTTCCGGGCTCCATACCGGTGTTACCAGCGGGGACGAACACATCCTTGGGGGCATAAGCACCTGCACGAGCGGGGGCGGCGATCTTGTTGGCAACAATAATTTCCCTGATCTCCTTGAGGTCATCTGCAGTGAAGACGAAACCGATGTTGCCCCTGACGTGGGGAAGAAGACGCTCGAACTGGGGGTTGTCCGCAAGGATGGTGCGGAGAGCACGGCGAACCATAGTGTTCTTGCCCATCAAGACGACACCTTTGCCACGGAGGGCGACACGGATCTGGTGCATCTGGTTGGAGCTAACATTGTCGACGTTGACGATGAAGATGGAGGCTGCGCATATATCATTAAATACGGACTTTAGACAAGTAGAAAAATTCAAACATACGGTACTTGGAGATAAGCTCCTTGAGTTTGACGAAGTAAACTTCCTTTTGCGCACGAGTAGCACCCATTGTGAGTTCTAATATCGTATACGCTGAGATATCTAGTAGGATGTCTTGATGTGTTACTCACAAGAATATACAAAATTATGTTTTAGTGAAAATCAGTGCCTCCCAATTGACCTCTAAGAAACTGTCAGCCATTTCACGCGTTCTGATCGCGAACTACGCACCAGCAGCGTGCCAATGGATTTTTCAAGGCGACTGACTGAATGAGGATGATGTGAATATGAGTGGACTCGGCGCGGCTAAGGTTTCGACACACTCGGAAAATGCCGTGCAGTTCATAAACAAAGTTACGGGAAATTCCGTCGAAAGCCAACTGCCTGACACGCCTTGGGCGCGTTCCAGTTCGCAATTTGCTCAGTGGTCGTGGTTGGGGCGCGTGGCGACGACGGATCGGCTAAAGGGAAATTTTCAATAAATCAGTTCTTCTGTCGACTATTACAATCAACGTTTGCCGCGTCCGCGGGCCTCCAACGCGACCTGTTCCGAGTCCGGATTCGTCCATGCAATGGAATGTTGCGATGGTGTCTGTCGACCGTCCGAGTATTGGGCAGTGTCGATGGAGCTCAAGGAACCAGGTTTGTTGCGTCTTCTGATTGACGCGTGTCATTTTAACGGTCGTTTGCAGGCTACTGTCTTCTGCTAGCGCTTATGTCCACGAAAGCTTTGCACGCTTTCAGACCACTAATGCCCGCGGCAACTCGACTTCCTTGGCTGACACCGCCCACCTCCACATAGAGGACAGCCCCAGCAATACGTCTGATTATTACTGTCGCGTAGAAGACTCCGAGGGTGCCGACGGCTATGTTCATACAGCCCTCATTACGAGGATCCAGGAGTTGCAGCACACGGGCAAATCATCTCGCGGAGGTAATGAGACCTCGGACGGTCAAGAACGTGGCACGTCTCATTCTCACTCAAGCACTCGTGCTATCAGTGCTCTCCAAGAGATCCTGACGTCCCCCGGCATCCCTCCGGACCCTTCCGGGATGCCAACACCCAATACTATTCGTTCACTTTATATCTCCGCCAAAGCACGGGGCCAGTTATCGCAGCTTGACTCGGGCATGCTTAGCACTTTAATTGCACTTTTTGGTTCCTTATCTGTCGACCCATCAAGCAGATGTGTATATACTAGTTCGCTCCTTCTCCTTGTTAAAGGCGGTCCCGTAACTCGCGACTACTGGGCATTTGTTAAAGAGGTTGTATCACTTAAGCAGCAGAGGGGCATGACACTGGCGCATTCCGATAGGTATTGGATGATGCGGGCTGAGTTGGCGAGCCTTCCTCCCTGCAAAGAGGGTCAGTGCAGCAGTGAGATAAATTGATCATATTCGTGAGGAGTTCGACCTGATTACCTTGAACAGACACTCCTGCATTTAAGCACTTTCTGTTACGCGCCCGACACCAATACCTCCGCCTCTCTCGACACGCCTTCGACCCAGAGGTTCATGTTCCTTATGTGACAACGCTTTTGTCAAGTACAGACCCTAATCACAGGCGCTGGGCTGTTGATGCGATGTCTTCCATAATTCGTACTCATCCATTTCTTCATACGAAAGTGATGAAAGTGCTATGGGATATCGTTCATGACGCAGATGCCATACTTCTTGGATCCCTTCTAGCAGCAATTTCATTCCGAGTTGCTCGCTCTCCGTCACGCTGCGAGGATGCTACGGGGCTTCCTATTCCAGCTGTACCTGTTGATGCTACCACTTTTGCAACTTCTCTTTCGGCATTTCCGTTCCCTACACCAAGTGCCTCCACTCATGGAAGAGTCATCACGGAGTTGTTGCATGAGGCCTTATCATCCGACGTTCCAACGGTTCAGCGGCAGAACAATCTACTCATATGTTATTTGCTGCATGACTGCAACGGCAATGGAATTCCCATTTCATCTCTCGATCTTCCCCCAGACCCCGGTGTATCGATGTGGAAGATTCTGTTTGGCCTTGCCATTCTTGAAAAGGTCACCCAAGCCGCGGGTCCAGCTCTTCTTCGCGATCTTGCTCTCCGCGGACGTGTCCGAGAAATGATACGATCTCTTCAGGACTCTTGGCTGCACCTTATGCGCAGTGGATCGCACTCCACCCTCATTTCACGTGCTGTCACGACTTCCCTTTTTCGCCTTGCTGGTGCAGTAGCGGATATGAAGCTATTTGCAGCGTGTTTGGAGTCAAGTGAAACCTCGGGGCTTTGGAATGGTAATTCTTCGGACCCTGTGGAGGGAGCGCAATTGAGAGCCATGGCGGCGATGCATCTTGCTGCTTCGGTGCAAATCCACGGGTGCAGAGTGGAATCGGTCATGAAGAACTTGACCTCCTTCCCAACTGACGTGCAGCACCGAGGTGCCGTGTTGTCTGTGGCTGTCAAGGAGCTTATTCACCGTAATGTCGAGCTCGCCCGCATGTTGTACAGCATTGCTTTCGGCAGCGGAAGTGTCATTGATGTCGACACTGCATATGCCCTTGCGAGAACACTCCCACCTCCGCATGCCGCACGTTTTCTGAGGGACGAGCGATTCTCCCGAGAACAGCTAGGAGGCATTTTGAGTAGTATTGCTCGCGACCTCAGGGACACCAGGCCTCGACGATACGATGCTGATATTTATGGCGATATTGGCATTTCCCTCTGCAAGCTCTACGCGACATCCCTTCCTCCCAGTCACTTCCGTGGACATCTTCAGCTGCTTCTTTTCGAGCTATGCGCGCACGGCAGTGGGTCACAGTGTGCGGCTATTATTGCTAGCGTCATCAAATTCCAACCGACGTTCTTTCAACCCTCGTTCTTGTTGCGGCTCATTGGCCTCCTTTTGCGCCGCAAGCAATTTCGTTACGCATTGCGAATTCAGAGAATTTGTGTTGACGCTCGCGTTAGATGTGCTTTCAAGCTACGTTGCATGGTCGCTAAGCGCCTTTGGGCGCCAGACACTAGACGTTTATCCACGAATATTTCTCTGCCAGGGCGCAAAGCAAATACTCTGTTTCGAGGCGACCGTTTCTGGAGAGCGGGGACTTTATTCAAGAGCACAATAAGCAGTGGCGCAGTGCTCAACACTGCTCTTCAAAGTTTGATTTGTAATGGCCGAGCTCATGCCGCAAAGGTCGCTTTTAATCGTGTTGTGAGCAAGGTAGACACGAGAGCTCGGACAATCCTTGGCAACACGCTTTTGCACGGTGTTCTTGTCCGTCCAGTTCCGAGAAATGGCAGACGTGTCCGCAAGTTCCTCGTGCTCCTTGACAACCTCGTCAAATGCCACGGGTTCGCACCTGATAGGATTACTGTCAACATCGTTCTCAAGGCGCTCTTATCCTGGAGGAGTGCATTCGACCATCAGCGCCTGCGCGCACTGTTCGACCACATGGTCCGTGGTGGATACCCAGCAGGGACCTATTCCCCTTCTCGTTTACCCTTCAGCACCCCGCCTCTGCGCACCGGTGGATCTCTCGCGCTCTCGAAGCTCCCGCCCTATATTTCATTTGACAAGCATGCGAAGCCGTTGTTTAAGATGTTCATCAAAGGATTTTATCTGCGGAATGATGTGGAGGCTGCGCGCATGGTAGTGGAGATTATGAAGATTGAGCAGCAGAAGGCTACCTTGCAGAGAGCACAGCGGTTAGTGGCACGTTTGAGAGGGCATGAAGGTACAAAGTGCTAGCGGAAGAGATCATCGAAGCGACTCATGTTTATAATGATAGATGATAATTGAACCACTTTTTTTACCTCTCACTTTACGGGAAGTTTCGATATCACCTTGATTTTTCTTGACGGGATTTTCAGAAGGTGTGGCTGTGTTTGCTGTATTTGCCTAATTTTACGAAAGTGGCAGTGGCACCCAACTTGCCCCCCAAACCGCCACCATCTCGACGTGCAACTTGACTGCTCAACATGTCGACGGTTACAGAAGTTATCGCGATAAACGGCACTGATCTGAGCTCGACGAATTCGTCAATGTCGTCTATCCGAGCTACCAAGGTATGCGGAAATCTTAACCCTTGAATCCATGAGCCCCTACTGAGCAGTATGTCACAGCGCAAGCTCGATGATGCACTCCAAAGCCTCGACAGTGCTGTGTCTCCAGCAAAGCTGGTATCTGAAAGGCCTACACCTCCAAAGCGACCCCATATGACCCGCTCGCTTTACTCTACGCTCGCCAAGTATGGCATCAAATCCAACGAACCAAAATCAGCCGTCGAGTCAGTCAAATTTTGCGGTTTGCGACTTGGATATCTCTAAACTTGCTCTCTTCCTCCTCTATATCTGTTTTCTCAACAGTACCTCGGATAAGCACGATATTTCCAAATCTGCCCCTCACCTCGCGGCGATCGTGGCGCGCGCTGCGTCCCGCATCAAGAACAAGGGGGCTACACCTTTCGCATATCCCAGCACTTCAGCATCAGCTTCGCTCGCCTCAGACTACCGACCGTCATCTATTCAGTCATTTTTATCCCGTCTGTCCACTTATAAGTTGTCGACGTATGCAAACAAGCCAACCCAAATCGACGCCGTGGCTGCAGCAAAGTGTGGTTGGATAAATGATGGGAAAGATAGACTGGTGTGTGGAATTTGCGACGTTTCATGGGTTATCGCGGGGCGAGACGGCATGACACGAGAAGCTGGTAAGGTTTAGAAGGTAGGTAAAGGATAAGGGACTCTACTGAACGTTTTTCTTTCGTACCATAGCCAGTGCGCTCGTTGAGAAACAGCGCGTTCAGTTAGTGAGCATGCACAAAGATGGCTGCCCTTGGCGGACAAGGCAGTGTGATTGTGAGTTTTTTGGACCTGTACCTGGGCTTTTTCCTCACCCAATTTGTTAGCGTCGATTTACCGTGTACCGCTGCAAGCACCGATCGCTATGGCACAAGACATCAAATCTAATGCGCTCACACTAGAGCCCCTCTTGACTGACGTCATAATTAAACATCCACTAGTAAGTTGAACTACAGTTTTTCCCTACCAGTGCTTATATGCTTCATTAGTCGACCCCCCAACTTTCCTCGCTTCGTGCAACAATCGCCTCACTCAAGCCTGCTCAGACGCAACAAGAATCTGAAGACGGATCAGCAATGCAAGTTGATGCAGACCCTGAGCCATCCGATACTGCGATAGTGACTGCCCTTTTTGGCTGGTCATTGGCCCCGCCTTCCCCTCCCTCAGAACGCACGCGTACCTCGTCTCTTTCGCGAATAAGCGCGTTGTCCAGACCGGCATCCCCGTCACTATCGAGAGCTTCCTCTGTTGCTGGCGGCGCTCAGTGGGGAAGGGGAGATTCGCCGTCTCCGATACCTTCTTCGCCTCTCACTAGTATTTCACAACTGGGAGGTACACCTATGCGGGCGCGCACGCCCCGGTTGAGTGACTTTGGGCGAAGCGCGCGGGACACATCTCTTCTACATTGTTCATTGTGCCAGCGACGCGTCGGCCTTTGGGCATTCACATCACAGTCTGCTATGCAAGAAGGCAGCTCGCCATCGCCATCACGTCTGTCGACAAAGGAGAGGCAGTTTGATGTCCTGAATGAACATCGGTCGTATTGCCCATACGTTGTTCGCTCGACGGTGGTGCCGAGGCCGCCCACGCCTCTTAGCTCGTCTGTCGGAAACGCACCGGAAGATGGTGCAGTAGAGGGATGGCGTGCGGTTTTGACCGTTGTGCTCCGACATGGGCTGAGCGAGAGGCAGCGCATGGCACGCTTTTCACTGCTCGGAGGTGGCGGTGAAGTAATGCGTGGAATGGACAGCGAGCTTGAGGGTGTGGAGGCTATGGTAGCCGGTGTGAAGAGCAAGGGGGTAAGTCATGCCCGCTTTGAAACAGTCTCGGATATAGACTGATTATACCCATTTTCAGGGACGAGAACTACTAAAATATGTGAAAGGACTGTTGGGTTGATGTGTGTTCTGTTTTTGTGCCTGCTCTCACCATAACATTTGCATAATTTCGCATTTACATCTCTCTTTATGACTGAATAAAGATTATATGCTTGGCGAACGACATTCACTTCAGGATCGCGACAGCACGAATGAGGGTCTAATCAAATCCATGTCTATCAATCGGTCTATTCAAATCCATGTCTATATACTGTCTACGAAAGCACGAGCAACAAAAGCAATTAACCAGATCAACTCCAAATCCTAACATTTATTCCTGTCTACTTGTCTCTATGTCTTTCAAGGAGATATTACTCCTCTCGCACATTCCGCGGAAAAGTCCGCTCTCTATCTTGAAAAG
>KV448447.1:0-31232 GCA_001658105.1 Rhizopogon vinicolor AM-OR11-026
TAGTACGACGGACAGGTCGCCGACTAGGATTGACCAAGCCGGATGATTAGGACCTCCAAGTCGGATGACTAGGACGACAGCGGCTCGATTATGGACGGGTAGGACGACTGCGACTGCGACTGCGACTACGACGAGGACGGCTGGGACATCTATCCGGGATAGCGGGGAGGAGAGTCCAGACCTAGAAAGGTCCAGGTGTGTGAACAGTTATTCCCCACAAAGGCGGGCACCACTAGCAGAAGTGGTTCTCGTCTCGGACTATGGAACTTTTCTAAAGTCACATTTTCCGAGGCGAGCACCGACTTCTACTTTGCTCACCTTTTTTTCCTCCCCGCGTGCCGTTTACTGGAGACGATCCTGATGTAGATTGTGTTGACATGTATCGTCGCGAGTCATAATACATAAACGTTCGCTTGTATCTTCCCGAGAGACCCGCTGAGACCCAGTGAGAACTTATGTATATCGGGGCGTCCAGTGTTTAGTCCACATGATGTAACGTGAAAGCTTAAATGCAGCGAAACGGCTGGATGGACCTTGTCGGGACGCGGAGTATACTGATGGCATAGTCTAAGTATGTGACTGGTATACAATGTGAAGTATGTTATAGAAATGTGTATAGTATTAATGAATCCATCCTCCCAACTTGAAAAGCACCATACATGATTACAGCCTGAAGTAGATTGTGGAACGAAAAGGAGCGGAAGCACGATTCAGAGCCTAACACTGCAACCGAGACAAAAGAGTCGATCAGAACCATGATAGATCACTTTGTTGATCCAACCGCTGCTGCGAGACGCATGCTCTTCCTTGTCGGGGGAGGATTGTCGATGTCAAGCTCAACGCTTGCCTCCCTGCTCCTTTTTAAGCCCCGCAACGCTATGGTCGAGGGTGAGCGGCTCTGGTAGTTGGGAGGAAGGGTCGTGAACTTGTTTTCCGAAAGGCTGGGTGTGCGTACGAATGATCTTGAAGGCTGGGTTGAAGGTACACCGAGACCGGGCGGGCGCGTAAGTGTACGTGGAGTAGAAGGCGCTTCAGTCACAGGAGGTGTTATCACTGCTATAGTGGCTATTTCTGATTGATCGTCCGGGATAGGAAGGGACCTGAACACATGCCGATAAGCGGCTTGTACAAGTCCCATGAACTTCTCTTCCTTGGTGTAAACCTGCATAAGGACCTCGCCAAATTTCTCAGGCATCAGAAGGGAGATATCTTCTTTCTCAGCTTGCTGACACACTGAGGAACGAATCAGTATGGCTGGCAACACGTCGTATCTTGACTTGGCTCACCGTTTGGGTTGTGCTTGCTATAGAACATGACCTGGGACACAGGGTTGACCCCTCCTCTACCGTAATGCATCGTGCTCACATCCACGATGACATGGTCAACAGTTAGCTCAGCGACAATGCCCTGATCGACGCCAGGAAGGTCTCCATGTTTAGCAGCATGGACGATGCTCTCGGGCGTGATGTGGGCCTGACAGATGCCTTTGAGATCCCAGTCAATGATCTTGTGGTCTATGCGGCGATAGAGATCGCGCTTTTGGATGCGACTGATGATTTTGCGTGCTGGGGCGAGTTCCTGATGTCATTACAAAATGAAACAAACGAACGGAGGCATTGAATTGACTCACTTTCGATTCGGTCATGTTGATGCGGTTCAAGAGGTCATCCGTGAGATGAAGATATTTCCCAGGTATGTCGATGTACTCCGCAAACTTCATGTACTTCTGTGCGATGAGAAGTACATCGATCACCATGTACTCAATTGCACGAGCTAGATCTAATGTCAGCATTGAAAATACTGCATGCAAAGAGCTACATGCTGGTTTTGTGATTGTAGATATCTTTGTGCAGCGAGAAGCGGGTGAAGAAGAGTTCATAGACTGTATTTGCATTCTTGATGTCATAGCATATTTGACCATCGATGACTCGTGCGGAATAAATTAACCTAGATGATTATCAAAAGGACTAAGCGAAGCATTATGTAACGATCTGAAGAACTACCTTGTCATAGAAATATTACGTTTTTCGCCAACAGAATGGCAGTCACGAGCGATGTAGTCGAACCTTGGACTTGCAATGAGATACTGCAAATGTATGGAAGGATGTAGACGCACTTGTCAACGTCGATGCCATTGCGATCATTGGCGACAATCTCAAACAAGAAGGGCATAGTCCTTCCAAGCCTGATGCAGTCATTTATCCATCAGCAGCTGTTAGGTTAAGTAGGTTGCGACACGCACTTGCACCGCTCCTTCTTGCCAGAAATGAGAGCCTTCACAGTCTCTACCTCCTCAGGCGAAATCTTAAGGTCGTGCTGCTTCACCATGTCATCGAACATCATTTCCGATGCTTTCTCATGGGACCACTTGGGGTGATTAGGACTATCTAGTCGTCAGTCTTGGGCAAGCGAACACGGTGAAACCTACAGGGCTATCGGGATGAAATGGCCATCCCAGACGTGGGACCAAGGCCCGTGACCAAGGTCGTGACAAAGTCCAGCGAGCTCGACGCATCGTATGTGCTCGTCCTTGATACCTAACGACGGTTGACTCTTCTGAAGGTGCTGAGCCATCATCCTGGCCAGGTGGCCGACGCCTATCCGAGAAAAATCCGCATTAGCCGAGTATCTGCACAGACGAATCAACACTCGCACCGAGACAATGCTCAAACCTATTGTGAGACGCGCCAGGAAACACGTAGTAGGAGATTCCTAGCTGCTTTACATATCTCAACCGTTGGAAATGAGGGCTGTGAAAAGAGAATGTCAAGTCCATGTTGATTTCACCAGGAAAAGCAAACTCACGTGTCGATGAAACTGCAAATCCATGGATCATACTCGACTGTCGGATCCGCATCACGCGCCCACTGATGAGATCACCATCCAAGTTTATTTAACTGAAATTCTCACCATAGTCATGTACTGGATCTTTAAAGATCCTCTTATTAGGAACCGAGTCTTCAGTCATAATCAGCTTCGGCCCGAGAGCAGGATAGGGAAAATGTTGTATCTGTGGAGGTGGCAGTCGTCAAAAAGAAAGAGAGGTAGGGTGTTTAGAGACTGAGTGATCTTTATAAGTAGTCCAACCCGCTTCTCGGTACGGAAGCGTAATAAAATGATGACGAAACCCTTGGCCTTAACGTTGACACTGGCGCACCATGACCACGTGATCAATATCAATCAAAACATGAAAACACCGCGACTCGACCGCGACGGCAACTCATGCTGCATAGTCTAGACAATGCGAGATCACTAGACAGACAGGCTTTAAACTGTACGCAAAAATCGCTCAAAGTCAAAGTCCAGGAGCATCATATAATTCGGTTGATAGGGGTGGGTGGAACGTGAGGCCCGGGCTTCTAATGAAGCTCGAGGCATTCTCAGTTGCCTTATATCCACACGCGCAGATCAATCCTGGGATTGTCGCAGGTCATGTTATCAGTAGATATCTCGAACCCTGAACCTTATTTGTGAATTAGACAACGAAGCCCTGAAACTACTGCACAGAATTCGTGAAATCGCAGAAAGGGGGTACAAAACACTGAGAAAACCTCGGAATGCCAATACCGTTATCTCAAACTCATGTCGCGTGAGCTGCTCCTCGCAAACGATTTGAGCTGCCTGTTCACTTCGTCCCACACTAAGTTACTTCCCCGATGAGCAACTTCGGAAACGCAAGGGAGCATGGAAAAAATGATGCGAGCGACAGCTCGTGGATCCTCTACGTGAGAGGAGCCCACATGAAATGTCCGTAGAGAGGTATGTTGAAATGACTCGGATTCGGGATCGATGTCGATATTCACGGCATCCATGTATATTCGCAGGTTGCACAAGTGAGGACACGAACGGAGCGCTGTGAACAATCCACGAAATGTGATGGTATGGAGACCCCCACATGGGTCTATTAATTCCAAAGAGCGAATGTGCGGCCAACTTGACATGGCTTCCACAAGGCCATTGTCAAAGTAGATGGCGTCATGAACGGAGAGTCGCATGGTTTGCAGCTGCTTGAAACAAAGGAAATGTCTAATTACAGGGCTGTCTGGGCGCTCATCTGCTGGTCTTTGAGACACAATATCAATGTGCTCAAGTGTTCCGCATGCTTTGCACTGTGACAGTGCACGAAAAAGCTTCTCAGCCTCTGTCCGATGCAGAACGCCGATATACAACTTGAAGCCTTTTAGTGAGGGAAATTCTGAGTGCTGTATGAGAGCGATTATGCCTGCAGCCGTGTTTACGTGTAAGCAAAGAGTCGTGAGATTGAGGAAAGATGCGAGAGTGAGATCATCCAGGTCCAGTGGGACTTTATACGGCCCCTCAAGATTCATGACAGTGACAAGGGTAGGGAGGTTGGAAAGGTGTCTCCATGCTGTTAGGTCGAGTAGTGGACATAGAAGATGTTTGAGCCGCTTGAATGAACGGACGGTTTCAGATAGCAGGAGCAGGTCATCCGATGTGTACACCGTGGCCCAGATGGATAAGTTATCCAGGACAGGACAGCAGGTCACGATAGATCTCAAATCGGAATGAGCGACTCGCAGAACACAATGATTCAAGGAGCAATGACACAGCGTAGGGGACAGGAAGAGGCGAAAGAGCCTGGAATTCCTATGCAGATACCAGTAAAGTTGTAGGAGTCTCGGGAACACACATGTCTCGATGGGTAGGATTTTGAGAAGATGAAAATGTTCATCGGTCCGTATCCGCAATGAGCGTACGCGGGAGGCGTGACGCAAAAATTGACAGGCTTCGTGCCCAGATAATGGTTCGAGATCTCGAGAACAGAAGTTTATGGACTGCACGTAAATGCTCAGTAAACCAACGAAGAGAGAACATCGCGACTGATAGTCGGCACCGACCTCTCCGCAAACACGATACATCAGCGGTTGCAGCCTTGTTACACAACCTAGCAGTGGGTTTATCCCACGATTACCCGTGTCAGCCCAAAGCAAATCCATTGCAGGCTCGTAGAAGGTTTTGCATGTCCTGGCTAACGCTGCGAGGGACTCCTGCGATCTCGCATCAGACGATGAATCTGGCAGGAAATGCGTGAATATCTCGGGGAGGATGTCCAAGGAAAGTAGAACTGGATGCATCGTCGATGGAAGTCAATGGAGTAATAATAGTGCTATAGACCGCTTGTTGAATATGTCGATCGACGATTCTTGAAGGTACTCGTGAGTCGTTATGGCCGCATGTAGTATACACGAGGCATATATAGACCTACCTACCTACAGTGGCTAGAGCTTGGGGCGTTTCCCCCCTTCGTTGTGTCGCATGCAACCCGAAATTCTACACCATCAATTTGCAAGCGTGACGATGAACGAGTTTGATTGGCTCAGCGACTGCGACTGGACCAACTGGTCAAATGATAAATCAGACAACGCTATTATGATAAGCGCTTAAGGCCTCAGGCCTGCAGGTATCAGGTCAGTGTCACAAGTTTTGCTTGAGATAAAATCTTGATAGAGATGAATTCAAAGTTCGAGGTGTCCTCAGTTGCTTACATTGTGACTTTGAGCGAGACTCATCAATTCTGGGACTGCTGCAGGCATTTCGAAACCTGAACCTTAGTTTAAGGTTGTGAAGTAACAAATAAGTCTGCCTCGAAGCTACCGCATGGAACAACATTGTGAAACCACAAAAAAAGGGTACAATTGAACGCTCATATTCCAGACAAACCAACACCTTATCCGCTAAACTTGAATCATACACAGGAACGTGCCAGGTGATAAGCTCCATGGGAATAGAAACACCATGAATTGGTGCTGCCTACTGGAGAGGCGGTGAATTAATAGTCACCGGCATACGTCGTGACTAACCTAGCGATTCAAACTGTATCTTGTCTTTTGGCCGAATACAGAAGGAACGACTATCTTCATTCTATTAGGGTCTGTTTACGGGAGACTAGTCTTTTGACACTCTTCCTGCCGACTGGATCTGGTTGTGAATCTCCCTCGTTAGAGATCTCCTGGACGC
Source organism: Rhizopogon vinicolor AM-OR11-026 (assembly GCA_001658105.1). Classification (NCBI taxonomy): domain Eukaryota; kingdom Fungi; phylum Basidiomycota; class Agaricomycetes; order Boletales; family Rhizopogonaceae; genus Rhizopogon; species Rhizopogon vinicolor. The sequence goes on from KV448447.1 coordinate 5,980, forward strand.
CTGGTTCTTCTCTTTGCCTCTCCTTTCCTGATGGCCGACCCTCCATGTGCCTCATCCTACATCAGAACCGATGAGCTGCAAATTCAAATAGACTGAGATTGTTGACTTTCTTCCACAGCTTCGCGGCGTAATGGTAGCTAACCTTGTCGATGCAAGGGAGCACCGATGCGTTCAAGGGCACTGTGACAGTACATGACGAAGCTGCTCAGCCTCTTTGCAACATAAAAAGTCGACTCACACATTAAACTTTTGAGGGGAATCCTGAGAATTGTATGAAAGTTATAATGCCTGTAGGCATTGTTACATTAAAACAAAGAGTCGTGACTCTGAGGAAGGCACGAGATTGAGATCATCCCGGTCCAGTGGTGATGGGACTTTACACAGCCCATTGCGACTCGTCACTGTGACAAAGGGAAGTAAGGTTAGAGATGGTTCTATGTTGCCGAGTCTAGCAGTTAACATTCATTCAAGATGTTTGAGCCGCGTGCATGAATGGGTGGTATTAGATATGTAACAACAGCAGCTCATCTGCTGTGCACATTTCGGCCCGCGTGGACAAGCTCTCCAGAAGTTCGAGAACAAGACACAAGGGTGTAACAGCTTTCAGATTGGAACGAACAACCCCCAGAGCATAATGATACATGATAGGGAACACGAAGATGTGTAGGTGTGTGATATTCCCGCTTAGATGCCAGTAAAACTTCTGGAGTCTCGGGAACACAAATGTTTCAATGGAGAGGATTCTCTGAAGATGAAATTGTTCGTCCGTCCAAATACGCAATGAGCGTCCACGAGCGGCATGACGCAAAGATAGACGAGCCTCGCATTCAGAGTGGTTCGATGCCTCCAGAACGGAAGGTTCGAAAGTGCTGCGTTTAGATGCGCAGTGAACCAACGAAGAGGTGTAACTTACTAGTCCGCACCGACCTTGCAACAATCATACATCAGTGAGTGTATCCTCATTACACAACAGGCTACCAGTGGGTTTGTCCTATGATGATACAATTCAGCCCAGAGCAAATTCATCGCCGGCTCGTGGAAAGCCTTGCATGTTCTGGCTTGCGCTGCATGTAGGGATCCTCAGACTAGTATCGAATGTGAAAATATCTTCAGGAGGATGTCCATACGTAGAGCTTGATGCATCAGTTCCACGTCGATAAAATAGTTGTATAAATTTTGAGAGACGTGCAACAGTCGAATAATTATCAGCTACTAGTAAACAGTGTTTATTCCCACGGATCGGGTTCTCTCTTCACACTGCAAACACAGCATCATGTAATTTTGCATTCTCGAGACGAAGACGTGAAATGAAGCTCGAGGTATAATCTGATCATCAGTTACTTTATAACCTTCAGCGCAAAATCCCTTATAAATCTTTGGCGAACGTCACACTATCAGTAGTCTCGCCCAAACCTTGTGAATTAATAAAATCTATACCGCACAGAATTCGCGAAATCGCAGAAAGGGTATACAACTAGTGAAAAACCTCTTCACGTTTCCGCTAAACCAACGCCTTTATCTGCTAAACTTGGATCATAAACAGGAACGTGCCCTGCAAAACGATTTAAGCTCCATGGAAATAGATGATCGTGTAAAAGGCGCGCACCATTGGTGTGTTGGATGCTGGAGGGAGGTGAAGCGACGATCATATGTGGTGATTGCCCCAGCGAATCCATAAGTGGGACTGTGGTCGTCTCTCCGCATTGCTCCTGCTGGACTGGACTAGACTGTGGACCTCTCTCATGGATATCTCCCTGAAGCACAGCCTCTTCTCCTTGCTCTCCTTGAGCCGGCTTCCCTGATGGCCGACCCTCTACGCGCCTCACAAACTCACCCCACACAGCACGTTCGTCCGTCCCCATACCCTCAAACATGCTCCGAATTGCTCCGTCAGCTTTGCGATACACCCCACGGTGCCGGCAAACGGTCGACTTGACATACCGGCATCCGAAAACGCGTTCGAACGCCACGCGCTGAGTCGAGTTAGGCGTTTGGGCTATGAGAGCATCCATCTGCCGGAAACCGGCGGCAATTTCAGAAACGGTATAATCATTAGGCCATCGTTTGAGTGGAGGATGGGGGTGCTGCGGGAATGAAGCTCCCGACCCTGCTCGAGTGGCTGATGAAGGTGATACTATTGGAAATTGCCCCGGACTGCTGGGCGGCTGACCGCCCATCGGGGTTGCGGGCACTGAGTATGGGATTAGCATAGAGGATGATACTTCGCCCTCTGGACTGTTCGCGTTCGATGGGCCAGTATGAGTATTCATTGCATGCCCTATCGAGACCGATGGGTACATATATCCCATGGGCGGGATATACATCGGGTGCGGGTACCCCTCTGGGTACAGTCTTTTTGCAGGTGGGCCGTCTACATGCTCAGTCGCAGGCCTCTTCATGCTGTGTTGTACCAGAATCGTAGGAGATGCAGCTTGCTTCTTCTTCGATTGTAGTGCCAACTCCTCCGCGAGTCCTTGACATTCATCATCTGAAAGCCCGCTAAGAAGACTTTTGCGCAGCTTATATAGGAGACGCTGGTCTGTCTCAATTGTGCGAACAGTAGTGATCATGTGTTGCTCCCAATTCCCTGTGGCATTATTGTATGTGTCGAGATATGAAGCGGACGTGAGTTCCAGGTCTGAAACCACGGATGGAAAATGCGACAGCTGAAATAGTGGAAAGGTAGAGATCTCGTGGTTCAGGCGGATGGGGTCGCAAGCTTGCTGTTGAACAGGCTAGTCGTCAGGTGTAGCCTTTTCAGGGTGCTGATACAACACACCTTATACCATATAACAAGAGTTATAGAACGTTTCAGCGACTGTTCCATCTGGCTCTGCTTCTCATCATTGGAGCCGGCGGCGGAATTCTCGGGCGAAGGGGGCTTCTCCGTACCGCTAGCCGTTGCATTTGAAGGTGCGGACATCTGGACATATGTAGACGCAGGAGAAGGCCGGGAGGCCAAAGTGTGCACCCTATCCATTGGTATGGACATAGTTGTCTTTGAATGCGCGGCCACAGATGCGCTGATTACTCTTGATCATAGCAGATAAAAGTCAAAGCGGAATGAACACCTGTGATGAGATCAAGACGATATTGAAAGCACTCACGGCTCTGGGATCCAATGGACAAGTCCGTTGAACAAGAGACGTGGACAAACATCAAGTCCCAGGGACCACGTGCACGGTGAAAGCAAACTCCGATCCGTTTCCCGTTTCATGCTAAATCCTGATCATGATATTGATCTTACACTGGGCTACACATACAACTTTGAATCTGAATGCGATGCGAGTTGGATTGGATATGTACAGTTGCGAATAAATCAGGGGAATATTCTGAACCTGCCAGTGCAGTGCAACTACTTATTCATACCAACGAACAAGTAAAGGTACTCTGGTTCCATCCTGTCCAACAATCCATGAACGAGGTAAAATTGTCCTCGCAACCTCAATTCGAGTCTCTGGTCCATCCTGCATCTCAAACACAAAATTCTTCACAAGAACTAACAAAACCAACTATATATTCGCAGTTAGTCGAGTCAAAAATAGGTGATTCGTAACGATCACCTTGAATTGTGCAATTGCAAAATCTTTGCCAAGGCATGTCCTCGGACCATCGACAAATGTTAGCAAGTGCCTATGACCTTGGACTTCCTTCGCTTTCCCAGTGATCCATCTTCAGATAGCCAACGGTCAGGTTTGAATTGCTTTGCGTCTGGTCCCCAGATGGCAAAAGAGCGGTTGATTGCCATGACTGACACCGAAATAATTGTCCCCTTTCCTACAGATATACTTTCGGTCATTTTACCGGATGCCGTGCATATAGGTTCGCTCAAGGGGATAACGTCGTCTGCGGCTGCCTGTAGGTCTACCATCAGGATCTCTATTCACATCAACACAGAGATATGCACTGACAATACGAGTGACATCAGGTACAGGGGGATGGAGTCGTAGAGTTTCGTGGACAACCGCGTCCAAGTATGGGAGGTTGGCCTTTAATTGGTCATAGGTCGGATCATCACCAAACGCCAGCAGTTCCTCTCTGAGTTTGCTTTGAACATCGAGGTGTTGCGAGAGTTCGATGAGTGCCCACTGATCATTACATAAATATTAGATATAAACGCTAAGGGACAGAGGATTTGCCGTAAGACTGACTGCAAACAAAGATTCAGCCTATATAAAAGCAAAAGACAGTAACTAACTTGCCTGATGTCGTTTCGTAGCCCGCAATAAGCAAGGTCTTCATCTGTGGGCTATCAGCTTGCAAACTAGTGTCAAAATAGTCTCCACAGACCTGAGACAGATGCAGCTCGGCATCTCGACCTTCAGCTTTGACTGTGTATATTGATCTTAATCAAGGATTGTGATGAATGTATTCAAAAACATATTCAACAATTCAATGATAGACTCTTGTTTTGTTTTGCTCACATTCGCTTCTTTCTCTCGGTGATCACGCAATAGCAAGTCGTTGGATATCTCAGCCATGATCACGTTAAGTTTCTCGATCAACTTCGTCCGCTTAGTAGGAAACTTGGTTACGACAGGGAATACTTGTGCGAGCAGGAAGAGAAACTGATTGACTGTTGAGGCGCGCGAGTTGTTTGAGAAAGTATCAAACATGTCGGTCACACTGGAATGTTTTCTGTCGAGCGAACCAAAGTCATGGGAGAAACCAGCAATGCCAATCGTATCCAAGCTAATAATACGTCAATATATGGCAGGCTTCGATGGCGAAAAAATCACTTATGCAATATGATTCATCCTTGAAGTTGTTCCAATCAATAATGCTAGTTCTATGCCAGAAAAAATACGCACCAGTTCTGAACTTCAATGACAGCACTCCCGTCCTTACCTGATTCTATGATAGAATCCCATGCACACTTGGCCCACAGAGCATTAAACTCAAGAGATGCTGCATTATGCGAATATTTACCTTGTATACTGAGCCATAAAACACTGATGTGAGTTGTCGAATAGCTTCATTGCTGAAAGCTGGCATAAGTGCCTTCCGTTGCCTGATTCGCAGGTAGCGGATCAGTTTCAGGAGAAAGGATACGATCTGCAAACTACCTCCTGTGGCTTTCACCCTCAGCCCCCAACAATCCACTTCCAATCTGACAAGAGAAATGAGACAAACGAGAATAGATGAGAGTTTGAATTACCATGTTTTCTACAAGTGCCAGACCAAAGGGTATTTGAACATAGGTCCATGTCTCTCGAGCATAATAATGTGCGAGAGCTTTTGGGTCACATAGCACGATTCTAGTCTCTCCAAGGAAGGCGGGAATCTGGTACACTACCCCATATTCTTTGGCCAGATTCTCATACATTGCAACACTGTCTGTAGATGAGATGATGCTGTTCAAGACGCCATATAGGAAGCTTGAACGAGGAGAACCACGGAGGCGGGTGGTCTTCATTCGCCGGCGAACAACCCTTTGAACTTTGAACAAAGATCACAGCACTACAAATGTACAAGCACCAAGAAATGCGCCATAGAATGCGTCAATAAAATAAATTGTCCATAGGCTGGATGGGGAGTAAGATCGAGCGATAGTAGGTGTTACCATTCTTTGTGAAGAACGAGGTGGATTCATAAACCTGCGGAAGAAATTTATAGCATTTATGTGCCGACGGCGTGACTACCAAGCTGAGGCAGAAACAGATCCACTACAAAAGCGTGGAAATTCGAGGGCATTCGACTCGCCGAGATCGACTTGGGTCGACTATGGGATTCCGACGTACGTGTGCAAGGGTGTGCGCATGGAAATATACGGTTGAACTTGGGGCAAATTTCGGCAGTCAAATTATCATCCACTCAATTTAGCGCAAAAGTGGCCTGTATGGCGGGAAGAGAAAGGTAGTCATGCTGGCCAAATGCTGGCAGCTGAGCGCTGAATGATCATGATGATCTACGTTTGGATGATCTACGTGACGCACGTGACGGGAATGCTTATGGTCACCTGACGTAAGTATGATGGCCGCCGGGCCTCGGATTTGCCTCGGATGACGATAATCCACTCATGCTTTCAATGCGGCATCACCGCCATTAACATTCGCTCCTCAAGTCCTATTCTCGCAATCCAAAATTTAGAACGCCAGTCAAATCAGGATCCCAGAGCATTCCCATCAGGCTGCGTATGTGGCAGGTGTATCTGCGGAGCCAGGCCTTCCCTACCGACCATTGGACCACAAAAGCTATTGCCAGCCAACCGTAATTCTCGGGCCATCTGCGAAACTCAATTTCACTTCGCTTGATCCGATCAGTCGCTCCAGAACCTCACTAAATCACTACTTACAGACCAAAAATGAACAGTCATACATAATAACCTAATCTCGCCACCGATTTCAATTTGGAGTCTGTAATTTTCCTTCACGAGCCACGTCATCCCTGAACGCGAACACGATGCAATGCGCACAGGCTGAAACGTGAGCGTAATGAAGTGCTCTCACAGGTGCTGCACACATTGCTTACAAGCCAATATGGTATGCAGCTAGGTTCTGTGATGAAGTCTTCAAAGACGAACTCTACTTTGGTTAATTTCGTTGAAGACGCTCATAGACGGTGGAAGTAATGATAGGCCTTTCAAAGTTGTGCGGGCCGTCGTGTCAGGAGGCGTTGTCGACTCCACAACACCGTCAAAGAAAAGAAAGTTCGTGATATCGGGTGGGCTTTGCCCTGCAAATTGAACTATTAAATTCCAGCTAGTGCGGTTATGCAGGCCGCGGAGCACCTCGAGGATGCTCCAAGTTGCAAATGTGCCTACGGCATATGCACATAATCCGCGATATAATATCCTTTCGTGTAACGTCGCAAGTTCGTCTACTTAAATATATTGTTCGGCGTCTGGTTCACCTTACCTGGATGCCTCTCACGCAGGGCCTCAAAAATCGCATTACCGTGGGTCTGTGAAAACTGAGCTGCGTCGATCAGCCCAGACCTCCATTCGATCACTGAAAGTTCCGGGAGCCTGCCTGCTGACATGCTTTTTAATTTTAGTTCCCTAAGTATTGAAACACGATCCAGGCATGAGGTTGTAACATTTCGCTGTGCTGGAACTTTGAACTACCGCAACTCCTTCTAGGTGCTTATCGTGCGTCGGTGAACTCGGTAGCGGCATCGAACTAGGCACCCTCGCTTTGGGCCTTACGGATCAGTTCGTACTTAAGAATGCTATGTGTCCACGTTTCATTACCGGATACATGGCCTACATGAGGTGTACCATTATAATCAATCCCATAGACGCCCATCAATCCCAGCACAGGCTTCAGCACTGCTAAGTGACGGTATCCGGGCCTAAGTCACCAGCCCAGATTTATAGTCCACGGCTTTCTCTTAGCCACCAATCTTCTTCTGCATGTCCAATCATTCTCAGCTAGAATTCTGGCGCCAAACGCCTCAGGAGAAGCGATTGGCGATTTCTTGTACGGTTTTCGGTTCACATCTTGAAGGCTAATCGATTCACCATGGGATGTAGCTATCCATGTGACAGCTCCAGCAACTGGTCTTCGTCGCATTCCGGCTGGTTTTTATGTCGCTGTCGAGGTTGATGGAAATGTTTGGAGGACAACCGTGAAAGCAGAAATACCATCAAGTAATGTTGTGCAATGGGATGAGGTCTTTGTCCTGTGAGTGTTCAGTGGATGACGTTCTGTAAGAACATTGACACCATCTATAACATCAGCCCCGCAGATAATTCTGTAACAGTATCTCTAAGAATCTTCGCGGCCTATGAATTTGAACGTATGCTTGGGCGTGGCGAGTTGATGCACGAAGCTAAGCTCACAGTGGGAGAACTCTTGCGCCACAGTAACCAATTCTTGCGTAAGTTGGTAGCCGGTGTGTATCTTGTGCCTTCCATCTAACTGAAATAATCTGCAGCAATCTTATTCTCCCCCGATGCTAGTGGATCGATGTCAACAACTCTGCTGGTGAAAGTTGACCGAGACATCGGAGACGAAACCGACGCCACTCAGTTCGGTCAGCGCTACTCCGTACGTGTTGTCACCTCCTACAAACGCTATTACTATCAGATTAACATCTCACCCAGCCCGGATCTGACGAGTCACAACGTCTCGGAAAGATGACAGAGACCGGTCAGAATCTCCTCGTCTGCTACCGCCGCACTCGGTGCATCTCAGACTATCACGAAGCTACAGAACAACTGCGCCTCACGCTTGATCATTGTGGCAGTGATCACCCTGACCGTGCAGCGGCATTAACTAATCTGGCAGATGCTCTTACTATCCATCCACACATCGAAGACAGTGATACTGCTATAGATGCCCCTATTTCACTGTATCGGGAGGCGCTTGGGCTACGCCAACCAGGACACCCAGATCGTCCCCTATTGCTGCGCAAGCTTGGACTTGCACTGCTGTACCGTTATAATATCAGGAAAAATCCCGCGGATGTAATGGAAGGGCTAGAACTGCTGAATCGCGCGCAGGGCGCCTATCCGGATGACGGTGCTGACATGAAACCTGTCATTGGCGCAATCAGGAGCGCCACTAATAGCACACCAAGGAGTAACCGCTCTTCGCCGGTTCCTACATCACCGCCTTCATCACCTTCACAGGTATCAACAATCTCCACAGCATCACAGCCTCATAAGTTCCCAGAGGCACTGGGACGCACTGCTGACATATCAGAACGTTCCGCTTCTGTGTCGATGAGAACGGTAAATGGTGATTCATTGTCACGTCACGGACAGGCAGAACCATCCGGAGATGAGAAAGCATTTGCCGCAGTACCATGGGATGAAATCAAAGCACCGTTGCCAGCCTGCCACTCCACACAAGTCCCCTCGCACTCAGAAATTCCGTTCTCTGCGAAGGCGCCTCATCTATCCCCAGTAATTCCGAGCAGAGTAGGTAGTGCAATGCCCATGGTGCCCCCTGTCGATATGCGGGTGATGCAGCCGCAGCACCTTGCAGCAAAATCCGCCTCACCGATGTATATAGGGCTGATTGCTATCCTTATATCTCTATGTTTTCTCCTTTTTATGACGCGCTAATCTTATCTCTGGCTTTGAGTTATTATGCCTGCATCTATTCACATCTGTAATACTAACCACTTTGCATTTATCTGTAGCACCAAACTGTATTTTCTGACGTATCATTATGTTTTAGCCTGCATTGTGTATATTATTATGTATCGAATCTGCGAAGCACGCAGGTTTCTACGTTAATAAATATGATATGACAACTTTCCAATACAACTGACGAGATATGCTCGCGTTGCCTTGTTGTGTTGAAGTCACTTCATGTTCATAGTGAGGATAAATCTATGTTAAATCTAAACATATATTACGCTGAGCATCTGCCAAGCCACGCATGCAGCCCATCTATTCTTCAGCATCCCAAACAAGCTCCCTCTTCGTCTCTGCTGTCTTTCTCTGGTCCCTTATTCCCGCCCAAGCGCTCAACACAAGTGCAAACAAGCACGCCGCGACCGTCACATACAGACTCGAGACATAGCACTCGCGTCCATCAAAGCATTGGTGGTCGTTTGGGAGAGCGGCACGCTTTATCAAAGACAAAGGCGAGTGCGTCGAGGAGTCATCATCGGAGGCGTGCGCATCGAGGTTGCGCCCGAACATAAGCGAGAAGAGATTCCCGCCCAAAAGTGGGCTGAGGGAGACATATCCCCAATTCTCCGATAGATGAGCTGGAATGATGATGATTCATGTCAGTCCCGTTTCGGTGCGCTATCAACAACTACATAGTCCGCTCACCAAGCCCAAACCAGTCGATGATGATTGTCGGGCAAATGCCGAACAGACCGCCATATGCGAGCCCAAGGAGGACTGTTGCTTTCCAAAGGTGTGTAACGTCTTCTACGTTAATGGCATATACTTGGGAAACGACGAAAAGTGCGGAAACTAAGCAGAAGCAGTATACGCGAGGGAGACGCAAGCGGATTCGGGTAAAGTCCGCGATTAAACCTGCAGGTCTCGAATGAGCGAAGAGAGAGGTGGAAGGACCAAGAAATGTACCAATGAGAACGCGTCCTGCGAAGTTGCAAATACTGAGAGTTGAAACCTGCGCGGCTTGCCATCGCGCGGATTCTAACTGGTCGTAGTCGGGATTCCCTTTGGCATATAACGCCTGAGATATGGAGCCAACATTGTTGATGTCTATAGAACTCTCGCTGAGCTGATACCATTCACCCTGATCGGAAACACCTACACATGAGCCCAGTCCCACTCACTAATCCATGTAGACATTGGTAACAAGATATTGAAAATAGCAAAATTCGACTCACGAAGCGCTGTGATGGTGAAAAGGAGATGAAAATCAGGGGTAAGCCATAGTTGCTTCCCGTAAATATTGGGCCCATCATGCCTCCCACGGCTCACACTTCTGGTGGCCCTCGACCCTCTCGAGACACTCCGATCCTGTACAAGTTCCACCGCGGTGGATGCCTCAGGAACATGATAGTTGGACACCTCCTGTCCGTGTGCTGAGATGGGATTAAGGAGTGCGTCATGACTGTCATTATCACTTATAAATAGAGCGGCATCTCCGCTCGGGATGGGCTGGTATTCCTCGCGTCCGCGTAACCCCCCTTCGACACCGAGTCTAGAGCTCGCGGGAGGTAATGGCACTTGACGTACTATTACGAGACCAAGAAGCATGGGTATAGCGGTGCCAATGGCAAGGACAAGGAGTAAGGCTGAGATATCTCCGGGGAAAGCGACACTGGCGATTGTGGCAAAGAAGAATGCGGATAGGCCAAAACCAGATAGAACGAGTCCTGTAGTGGTTCCGCGCTGCACAACTCATTGTATCAGCTTGACTTATTGATACACTTGAAAACAAACCGCAGAGTCAGGGAAACTCTTCGCTGTAGTATTCATAGCAGCAGCAAGGCCAGCACTTCCGGCCACCCCGGTCATGAAGGTGCAGACGATGAGGACGGCAAGATGTAGGAACGATACGGTGTCACCGGCACCATCGTCATAGATGCGCTTAATTCCGAGGTATCCAAAGAAGAGGCAGGTACATGCACCAATGAGTGGGATGCGGTTACCCTTGGAATCGACTACTCGACCCCAGATTGGACTGCTGCTGTATACGCCCACTAGATAAAGTTCAGAGTTCGTCGTGCAAACGGAATTGAAATGATTAGCGCACAATTCCCTGCAAGGCCAATGACATTCAACTGGGTATGCGAGAGGTGTAAACGTGCACCCAATTGCGGGGAATATGCTGTGATAGGATATCGTGTGTCAAGTATCTTATCATGATGGTGAGCTACCTACCAGAGTATACCTGGCGCCAGATTTCATTCAATACCACGGACACATCAGGAAAGATAATGGTAGAAGACACACATAATTTGTTCCCGAGCTGAGAGATACGAGGATGGAGCCTACAAGTGTCAACATCCGAGTTGGGCTGAATAGCCCTGGAGCCAGAGATTCCATGGTTTGATGTCAACGCCCTTGAGATAATGAAAAATGCGAGGTCACCGTCTGTCAAGACAGTGAAAACGAGGGAAAGCGATAAGCTGTGTACTAGAAGTTCAAGTGGGTAACCAAGTCTCTTTAGCGTGACCACTGACATCGCCCCGTATGGCGGGTGACCGGCTGTGACCGGCTATGACCGGCCCGCTTAAGATTAGCTGCAGTGAGTCTGTCGACATTCACCGCAGCATCAATGCCTCCAAGGATTAACAAACGACAGCAGCGAGAGCAGGAGGAACTTCTTGCGCTCGGAAAACAACCTACTGTTGCTGATACAAACAGTGAGGAGGAGGAAACCATACCCATTGCCTCATCTGCTAGTATTTTGGGGTTTGCGGCGGTAAGTGCAGCCCTGAACAGATTCGCATGGAGATCATGACGATGGACCCAGCTTTCCACCGCAGACGACGACCATGACCTACCTGAGAGTGATGACCAAACTTCTCAACCTATAAAGGCAAAGAAAGTGCGTTACGATTCTGTAATTCAAGAGACTGATCAGCCTTACATACTCGATCACAGGCAAAGAAGAAAAAGAAGAAACCGACGGCAACCGACGCATCTGAGCACGCCAAACCTGCAGAGACACCAAATCCTCATTCACCTTCCCAGCCTAAATCTGCAAAGAAAGGCAAGGCAAAAGACAAGAAGAAGGATGATCAGGATGATCTAGATGCGGCACTCGCAGAGCTTTCACACAAGTGCGTCCACACTTCTATCATGTTCGTGATTTGTACTCATCAGCGCGAAGGTACCCAGAACTCCAAAGAGTGGCAGCCTCTTCTTCAGCTGCTCGACACGCATCACTTGCATCCCTTTTATCTGTCTCAGTTCCCAACCTCGATGCAGAGGCAGAGATGCGCAAGTTCTTCGGGGCAAAAGCCGTTATAGCTGCAAAGTCTACTGAGAGCAGTTCTACTGGCGGATCCAAAAAACGGAGGGGCGCTGCTGCAAACCAAACCCAGCGTTCACAGCTCACACGTCCGCATCCATCGTGGAGTATGATCAAGCAACGTGAAGGCCTATCATCTCGCTCATTGACCGACGACGAGATAAAACAGAAGGTCGCAGATAGGAATAGCCCAGCTGCAGCCGACAAGTGGTGGACTGTTGAGTATGGTAAGAGGTACAAGGGTGTGACAAAGACCTTCATGCAGGCCGTGATGACAGGAGGTAGCGATTTTTGATAATTCGCCTTCTCGTGGGACTCACAGTGACTAGATCCTGAGGCGCTTTGGAGAGTTCTGCAGAAACTCCCGTGGCATGCAGATACACTGCTACAGCTATCGGAGGTATATCGCCATCGAGAAGGTCAGCGATCCGTTTCAATTAAGTTTTTCCTTGTTAAATTCTATCAGAATACAGCCAAGCCGTCGAATACGTGGATCGGGCGCTCTTTGCATACGAACGTGCTTTTCTAGGAGCATTCAGCTTTACGAACGGACTTAACCGCCTCGACTTCAATCGTGTCGAGAATCGACCCTTCTTCCTCGCGTTGCATCGACAGGTCACGTAAGTTTCCCTCTTACAACTGGCCCCTTCTCGTAGGACTAATACGCCGTAGTGACCTCCAGCGTCGCGGATGCATCCGTACCGCATTCGAGTTCGGGCGCCTTCTCTACTCCCTCGAGCCATGGACGGACCCACACGGTGTCTTGTTCCACCTTGATTTCATTTGCATCAAAGCGGGTATGGGGCAGTGGCTCTTAGATGTGTATGCAGAGTTTTCTGGCGCAAAGGCGGTATTCGAGGATCACTTGAACCCGAGCGCGCTACCTGGATGGGCGTATGCGAGAGCCCTGGCGCTTTTTGCAAGGGAAAAGGCAGGCGGGCAACAAGTAGGTTTTTCTGATCGCACTAGTCAATCGTATATTGATGAAGAGGCAGAGCGTAGGAAACAGCACTGATGCCCTGAAGCAGGCTATCTTAGCCTTCCCTGAAGTGGTACCTCTGTTGGCCGACAAGTGTGATATTTCCTTATCTCCAGAGCTGCGCGGACACAAAGCCTTCCGGATACAGACTGACGCAATGTGAGTTTCTTTGAATCATCACGCGCCTGATGGCTGACGATCATCCAAGTGGGTTATCAGCTGCTCAAGGCGTTCTCCACATGCTGTCCCATCTTTACGCCCAGCGATCTGCGCCTCTCTGGAAATCAGCTGCACATGCGAAATGGTTCCAAAGCACCGCTAATGGAATCCTACTGTCGCTCAACGCCCAACGCTCGAATTCGACTCGCGAGCGGTTCCTCCAAATGTACGCCTCGACGACGCTTCGTTACTCAGTCTACCGACACGTCCTCGTCCTCGAGCAAAGCTTCCGACACCTCACCCCCTTCATCCCGCGCACTGTATTGCTAGCAAAACAGCTCGCATGCGATCCGCTTCCACCACTGAAAGCACTCTCCGAATACAATGACGACTTCCTTGCTGGCGCGGAAGAGATATTCAGCGTGCCTCCGCGCCGGCGCGATGCACGCGCGCTGGAAAGGCTCATCCCTGATGCTGGCGTTAGGGCGCAAATTGAAGCGATGTTCGATGCGAACCCTGCACTTGCAGCACAGTTGCCTGGCGGCGTGGTACAGTTCGTGCAGATGATGGCTGAGATGCCAGATGCGCTGAATGATATGATGCTTGATCTTGCAATGGGTGCAGGGGACGGCGGTGGAGGTGGAGGTGGGATGCCAGGCGGAATGCCATTAGAGGGCGAGGATGATCTGCCGGACTTGGATCCCATGCCTCTGAGAGGTGCAGCAGAAGCACCAGCATCTTCAGGAGAGGATGAAGATGATGAAGATGAAGATGAGGATGTCTCTGTGAGTCGCTTTTTGACGTCTGGCTTGATTGAAAGTGCTGATGCACTGATTTAGCCCATGCCCATACGTGTCGTAAGGAATCTGCTGAACAGGTTTTGGGGAGGCGGTGGGGCTGCGGCTGAAGATAATGACTCTGATAGTGATGCCGAGGACCGCGACCACGATGGGGTTGACTAGGATAATTTGTTTCTAGTGTCGACTACCATGTACCAGGTAGTCTCCGTTCAACGCCGTGATACTTTCTCCTTTGTGCAACTTTGTGAATGCAGTCATGTAGCAAGGACCAGAAATAGTCTCTGGTACGATTGCATTATTAAAGGAACACCTGCTTTCCTTCCAAGTCTGACTATTGGGAAGCTCACTAATGATCGTCCCGTACGCTCATTCCGACCCAGTGGTCTGTACACATGTACGAAGTCCTCGCCAGACCGCGAATCTAAACCACCGACGCATGAATAGGGGGGCCAGATCCTGCTCATTTATCACAGTAAATGTAAGAATTGTACGTGTGCTGTCAATGTGCCGTGCGAACAATTTACTTACACAAACAATAAGCAGATCAATTAAGTGCGGCAAAATATTCTGGTATCCCTTCCATACAGCACGACGTAGTGACTTCAACTCCGTCTAAATATACAGGACGCAATTTGAACATGCCCGTTCCCAAATGCCCCTCTGCCTAAATAGCGACATGTGTCAAGAACTTATGTCCGTCGACCGTCGATTTGACATGTCTCCCGTACTGTGTCTATCTCCCGTGACAAGTAACATATGCCATTTGAGTGCTGGTAATTGTCCCTGCTTGCACAAAAGAGCTTGTCCGCGACGGAAGCAAGCCTTCCCTTTCCTCGGAGTAGACAAAAATAGTCTTCTAAAGATAGGATAGTCCAATCTGCAGTCCGATCTGCATGGTATTGGGGTCCTCGTTCTTCGTTTTCGGTGGAAGTAGACGCAAATTCTTGGGGGTAATCATCGACCATGAACTCAGATTCAAGGAACACGTTGTCTATGTATTAGCGAAGGGAACAAAATACGTACAACCTGTGGAAGGATGACGAAACCGGCGAAAGGAGTCATGGAAGGTTGATGAGGAGACTATACGAAGGAGTAGTGGAGGAGAAGATGCTGTACGCAGCAGATGTATGGTGTGCAGGCCTAACGAGGGAGGGGAGGGGAAAGAAAGGGGATGGCAGAGGGGCAAGGGGGTTCGCAGCGAAGATGACGAATGGCAGCAACGCTTATCACCGGAGGAACATGCATCACTGCAACAGACACGCTCGAAGCGCACGCAAACCTCCTGCCATTCCAGCATCCGCAAGCACTATGCACGAGCAGCACTTAGGATAACAACTTGAACGCTCCCCCAAACGCACCTGGTACATAGGGAGATTATATCAGCAAAGCGCAATCGCAATCGCCACAGATCACCACTACACGACCTTCTGGAATAATTCAAACTTAACCCTAGAAGCATGGAAATGATTGACGCGATGCGACACAATCCGAAGTGGACACCAGACATGACGCTCGAAATAGCAGAGAACAAGGAAGGAGCAATGATAGCGGATGCGGACACAAAGAAGGAGGTGAGAATATACACGGACGGGGCTGCAATCCATGGAGGAGTAGGAGGTGCGACAATTCTAAGGAGAGAAGGGCAACTTGAGGACAAGATCATACACTTCCTCCTAGGGCTAGACACAAAACACACAGTATATGAGGGCGAGATTGTAGGAATGATTCTAGGCGCTGAACTGCTCCGACGAAAAAGACGGGCGCGATCAGCACTCAGCAGTCATCAATGTTGACAACCAAGCAGCAACACTTGCCACACACTCATTCGACACAAAACCGGTGCACTGCATAATAGACCGCTTTCATGACACCCTACTGAAAGCGCTAACGGCACTAGATGTTATGTAACACCATACCGATCAGATGGACACCGGGACACATGGATATAGAGGAAAATGAAATAGTGGACGCGGAAGCAAAGAAGGCCGCTCACTTGCGACGCGAACGCACTCCCCAAAACACTCCGCAAAGGTCGCCCTTGCAAGCCAGCGAAACTCCCAATTAGCAAACCAGCCCAGAAGCAACACATCTAGTCCAAAATTAAGAGAGAGGCCACTAATGTATTCAAAACACCCCCCCTCCCCGCTATGCACTACTGAAGAAAATAGACGACAGCATTCCATCGAACAAACTAATCGAAGACCTCCCTCGCCGTCACGCCAGCCTCTTGATCCAATTGAGAACGGGCCATGGCCCTCGCAACAAACATCTATTCAGGATCAAAGTCATCGATACACTGCCCGCTGCGGCTGTGTCCTGCATGTGGCGAAAAAGAGGAAGCCGTCCATCGCTTCATCATGTCGTGCCTAGAAATTCAGACTCGGCTAGAGCCTAGAATACCGCATCTTTTCCGCGGAGACCTTACGCCACTAGCTCCGAAAGACAGCAGATAAACGCATATGCCAAGTTCCGCCTCGTTAACTTCCTCCCCCCAGCAACATATCGCGATCCACTCCACGCCTAGTGCCCTCGCGCCCGCACACTACTATCCCCGGTCAGCTGCCAGGCCAACTTTCAACGCTTCATGTGGTTCCCTAGTGAACACGCAAGTCAGTGGATATTCATTTATGCACTGGGCTCGAACATACTGAATAGGACATCTACATGTACTGTCGACATTAGGCTAGCCTAGAGAGACAATAAATGGGATTTATATATATATAAAGGCCCACTGCAACTGATCATTAACTTTGCAAGCTCTTGAGAGTACTCAAGAACTAGCGTTTGTATGATGACATAGGATGCAACGTTGAATATTGCGTGTCATTGCATTGGTATTGGAGTGCATCCAGTCTCCCGAAGGCAGACCCTAATAGAATGAAGATAGTCGTTCCTTCTAGAGTGCATCAACATTTACAATGATGATCCAATCACGGTGTTAGACAGATAGCTATACAGATGGGCTTTAGGTGTGAGTTGTGGGGGACTATTAATATAAAAGCAATCCGTGCTAAGCTGCCAGTGGTGGTGACAAGCCCGCCTAATGTGCTACATAGCCCCGTTCTATGGAATAGATGATAACGCCACTGGAGTATGGAAAATGGCAGGAGCGAACGAGATGACGACGGGCGAAAGGCTCAATTTTCTACTATAAAAACATGCATACTAGACCGTACCATGTGATTAAGTAAGTTAGCTGACTAACGCAAGTTCGTATTTCCAACATGGAGTGATAAGTACTACCGAACTATCGAATCTTGAATCATACCAGTGTTGGTTTTGCAGCGCGACAGATCTGAAATGGCGAAGTCGTATTGGCAGGGAACCCTTTGCAAACGTGCAAAGGTTCTCGAATCATAACTACGCTTGAAGTATAAGTATGTGTTATGTAATCTTTATCTTACCGCAATCAATCAGTAAAATTGTAAGCAAGGTAAGTATAATGCGAAGGACTTCAAGAAACGTCCGAAATATTTCAATAACTAGACACCGTACGGCACTACACGTAGCCAGTGATCGATAAATCACTTGTAACACATCAATCTCTGAGCCAGTGGAGGACGAAAAGTTGGAGAGGTTGGGCGTTCAATCTAAGAGGTGGGAAGAGACTCCAAATAGTAAACCAAAGAGATACCTCGGAATTAGGGTGCTACTGTATTAGGTTTGT
Source organism: Rhizopogon vinicolor AM-OR11-026 (assembly GCA_001658105.1). Lineage (NCBI taxonomy): Eukaryota > Fungi > Basidiomycota > Agaricomycetes > Boletales > Rhizopogonaceae > Rhizopogon > Rhizopogon vinicolor. Next base: position 23,944 of record KV448447.1, read on the forward strand.
GTGCCAATGCTGCCATGCGGGCGAGTCCATGTCAGCCTCGGACGCAAGGAACATTTGACTCTCCCGGATCAACTCAGAGAGGCTCAAAACCACATAAAGCACTAGTGCATTTCTGAAAACGTCGCGCGACGCTGTCGGAATCTTTTGGTTCCGTATTTAATCTCCAAATTCCAAGCTGATGTACATATATGGTAATGATGGCGACATGCGACAAGCTAAAAGGATTTACCTCTACTAATCAGTACTTGGCAAGTCTCGGCATGACACATGTAAGGGGCTGTGCAAAGGCTGAGTGCTGAAATCTGATAGGCTTCAGGCTTCAACTGTCTGCCGTAGTGAACTAACACATGTCACTACAGCGACTAGTGTGCGCCACAGTAGGGCCCCGGATCACTAGTTCCGACATAATTCAGCAGGGATGCCAGTCAGTGAGCACACAGGCGGCGACAGAAGCCCTCGCTCGATGCTCGTCGATTTCATCTACCACCATGCTGATAGTACAAAACATCAAGTTAGTTGTAAATGGCCGCATATAACTGATGGCTCCAGCCTATCGGTAAGGTTTTTCAAGTCTGGGCCATCAAGTTGCATTGTATACCCCGAGGTCACCTGCCTTGAAGCGCTCACAACTATGGGCTACTAGCTAACCAAATGTATCCTGACAACCCATAGAAGCCGCTACTAGTAACAGCCTGTGCTTCATGGCAATTCATGCCAAGTTGCCGCATTTCAGTTGAACACGGATCAGCCTTCGCTCCCATCGTGATCACCGCTTTGCATACCGGAGTTATGCTGCACTGAGTTAATCACTCAGATTGCCTTACACCATATCGTGAATGGTCGAGTATGAATCTATATAAGCTCTGGTGAGCCGATCTTTTGATATTCACAACAATTCTTTCCCTTATCCCGATTGCCCCCCCATCAGGCCTAAAGAGGTTGAAAATGAAGTACAACAAAAGCTTATCTGCTGTGGTTGCAGTCAGCCTCGTCCAGGGATCCCTGGGTCAGACATGGTACGCATGGAATCGATCAATGCCAACTCTGCTGACTTGCTGGTTCACAGGTGCGGGAAGAACTACATGTCAAATCAGTCTGTAGTGCCGCCTGGGGGACAATTTACGTTGCCCCTGTATAGTAATGAACCGCTTCTGTCATTCCGCTGTGCACCCGTCTTCCGTCCATACCTCGAAGAGGATGCGAAGAGTGCAGCGTTTATAGTCGATACTCCCATTGTTTACGACTGGGTCACGGGTGCTGAGCCCATATTACTTCCTTCTGGTTCCAGCTCTTCTTCAAACTTGGGAAGCATCGATGTCACCATCAGCGTAGGCTCCGTCCACACAACCACAACTGTACCTCTAAACGCCACCGGCGTCCAAATTCCCATAGATATCAGCAAGCTCGAGGCTCAGAAAACTGCATACAATGTCAGCTGCTCAGCTGCATACTCTACCGCTTCAACTTCGAAGTCCCAGAAGTTCAAGACTAGTGCATCCCTTTTGTACCTCCCCGACACAAATGCCTCTGTCACGAAGACTGACTTGCGCACTGGTGCACTCTGGGTGAGGCCTGCAGATGGCAAGGGTGGAGCATTTGTTCCCTTTATCCCTCAAGGTTTCTACGTGAACTTTGACTCATATCTCGCCAAAAACTTGTCCATGATCGATCAGTTGAAAGCCGATGGGTTTAATACTGTATGTTTCATCTTGATCCGATATATGTATACTGTGCTGAACTATACCATAGATCCACCCAATTCCTCCTTACGACAACTTCACTATTTTCGAACAAGTCATCAACAAGACCATCGACGATGGGATGTACATTGTTTATGACATGCGATCGTATGTCACATTTTGTCACCTGCTCCCATGGTTGTTGATATCTTCCCTCAGGAACTACCAGAACTTGACCGCTGTTGCTCAGCAAGTGAACACTTACGCCTCAATTCCCAATCTATTGAACTGGGAAACTGCGCACGAGCCAGATGGCAACTCTGACCCTCAGAATGCCGCACGGGAGACATATGATTTGATATACCAGATGGACGGATACCACCCTGTATCCATTGTTCTGAATTGCGAAGACTACAACTTCTCGCCTTACGTCACAGGAGCCGATATCGTTGTGCACGTAAGGCATTCAGAGCACTTTTATCATTTGAGGTCTAACCCCTGGTGTAGGATGCTTATCCTATTGGTATCAATGCCACATGGTCACCTGTGTGGAACACAACGTGCACCCCTGATTTCGGTCACTGTGGCTGTGACAACTGCAAAGGCACCGTGGACGATGTCAAGGTCCGCGTCCAGACCTTCAAAGACAGGCTCAACATATTGGGCTTTGACCGAACCAAGTCTGTGTGGACTACGCCCCAAGCCTTCGGCAGTGGCGCGTAAGTCACCCTCGAGTTTCCAACACGGTCTGTTCTGAACCTCACCACAGATACTGGAACACGACTCCCACCGGCCAGGAGTGGATTGCTTTGGGATTGACTTCCTTCAGCCATGGTGCTATGGGTAAGTTCATGTGGACGCCGTGCATATGGATGGGACTAACTTCCTATGTCAGGTTCCAAGTCCTTCCAATACCCTACCACAACGGGCAGTGCCACGACAATCGAGGGTACGGCGGTTAACGTCACCGCTCTCATCAAACAAGTCATTCAGCCCTTCCTCGTAGACCCGACCGCCACGCACGTCACTTTCAACTACCAAGGCGTGGATGCCGGTTTGTGGCACAACAGCACTGCATACTTGCTTCTCGTTTCCAATATGGTCAATGGGTCGGCCTACGTCCCGTGGGGGGAAGTTGGATTAGGCTGGGTCACGAACGCGACAACCCAGGTACAGCGCATACTTTCTGTCTCACAGAATACCAATGCCACTGGTCTCAATTTCCGACCTGGAGGTATCGGTATTTACACTGCAACGCCCTGAGGTTGTCACAGAGTGAGAACTACAGTAGGGAAGCTGTAAGTCGGCAAGTGTAATGTAAGGTATAATAACTTAGTTTACGCATCTGAGGTTATATCTATAGGTAACAACTAATGTATTTATGTCTAGACTACAACTCTCATGATTGGTCTACATCAATGTCACGATTTTTAATGGATATAGCAGGTTAACACCATTTGAATTGAACACAATGGTCTAGTTGAAAGGTCATGCTTCCATAAGCAATAATCTGCTCGTTCAGTTTCAACTTTCGCCAAGCAATTCCGGTATCGAGACCCAATACAATATGGCCGTTGTAGGGGCGCAAACTATCGGAGTTGGAGTTGGAGGTGTTGTCCTCGGGGGAGGTAGGTGATCATTTATTTATATCGGTTGGTGCAACGGCTTATACCTCTGTCGAAGGTACGCACGACTTTGGAGGATATGTATGGGGATGCCTTGCAGCGTCTGCAACCTATTAGGAGTGCAGTGAATCCAGATAATGCGATAGGCCTCACAGGAGGTTGGAAATTCTAGCTGGGGACTACTGTCCGTATTTTTTACCGTCTGTACCGTGATATTTTACTTCGTATCTTTTATTTATATAAGAACGGACGGTTATCTTCTGACTATTAGGAAGCTTACGAAGCCCAATAGAAGGGCCAGATCCCGTTCAGTAAACGAGCCATCTCTAATAAGTGTTCCCGCGGATGATTACTTAGCATTGAAGTAATCAAATTTCGAAGTCTGTTAATGTTACAAAGGTCATCTGAAAGGTTTGTGAAAAGCATTGTTCTCCAAGATATTTTTTTTAAAAAGAGAAGGCTTTCGTCCATATATTACTCAGTGCTTCGTAACACGTCTACAAATTCTGAATGAACATGAGAACGTGCCAAAATCCTGCACGGGAAGTTATCAGGGCGGCTAGAAGTGATGAAATTAGCGACAGGAGCATGGAATGACATCAAGAAACTAAGCACCGAGCGATCCCCGTCGTAAACTTTGGAGTGAACTTAATCACTTTACCCTGGTCATCTTTGGCGAAGGAAATGTCCAGCGTGGCCAACATGGTCACAACGCCAGACCATATAGAGGCGTCCGCAACATATCGGCCTGATTAAAGTATGTATTTGGCTCGTCACATGGTACTCGGAATCGGCACCTCAACCCACCTGGACATATACGGCGACCTAGTCCGAAAACGTATTGCGCAGGGTCATCATCTGTCAACTTGCCGTTGATGTCGAGAAACCTCTCTGGCATGAAATGACATGGATCTGGGTATCGCTTTTCATCCCGTGCGATGGCCCTATTTATATCAAGTCAGTAGCCGGAAAGGCTCAGTATAATCCATCTGACCATGTATTGCTCATGACGGCCGTTCCTGGTGCATACAGTATTCAGATCATAAGCCCGGGCAAGTTGGATAAAAGACAGCAAACCTTTTGGGATAAAGTAACCATCGTATAAGTCTTCACTCGACGTACGATGTGCTACTCCTACAAAGTCATCTTTAGTGAACACGCGAGATCACTAGCGCTTTAGTAACGAAAATCACCAAGGGGTAAAATAGGTTCCCATCGTAGAACCTCCCGCAAAATCGCATCAACATAGGGCAGTGAAGCTCTGTCTTCAAACGTAGGTAACTGATCTTTTCCCATTACTGAGTCGATCTCCGCTTGTGCACGTTTCTGAACATCTGGATGGAATACCATGGCGAGAAGAAAAACCATTATGACCGAAGAGGTCTGTAAAGAAGTTAAGTGGTATACTTAATAGTTCTGATATACACTGACTGTCTCATATGCAGCTGCATAGTGTTTGTATATCAAGAGCATGATGTTCATTGTGATAATGTTACTCACCCACAACAGCGGTAGCTGCCGAGTTCTTCAAGGCAGTCTCAAAAGTTGGTTTGAATGCCTCATCTCGCTTTTCCATCCGTCGTAAATTTTCCGCCACCATTGACGACTGGCCTGGGAGCGAGTTTTCGGCCTTTGAAAGCATGCAATGAATGTTCATGACGAAGACAGATAAATAGATGCCCACCATATCCTGCGATGCAGACCGAAACGGAACGTCCATCATTTCATTTATGCGATTGGTCGAAACTTGAGCGTCACATTTCATCGAGGATCCCCAACACCAGTCGGGTAACTTCAGTACTACATACCATAAAAGTCAGCAGGGGACACATAACATTTACCCTTTTTCATCAGGAAACTGAGCTTACAGAAGGGAAAGATTTTAAGGATTACTGCTCTCTCGGGGGTCATTACACGAAGGCCAAGATCCAGCACATTTTCCAAGACCCGAACCCGAGGGTCACCACGAGCACTGGGCTGGTAGTCATATACAGCCGACATAACAACAGAGGACGAGAAACTGTGGACTGGTTAGCAATCACTCGATATTTAAGCGTACAGTAACTGACGTTGCGAAGTGGGAATGATAGTGTTCAGGGTCATCGATTAGGTTGAGGATCATCTCACGAGCCCGCCTTATCTGCATTGGGCGAAATTTGAGTGAAGAATCTGGACGAAAGGTCTGGTGAAAGAGTCGTCGATTAAGACGCCATTCATCACCATAACCCATAAAGACAAATGAGAACGTCCACCCATATCTGCCTGCACTTCAGACTAGTTGGGTGGGAGAATTCTGGAAGAACGCACGGCGCGAGTGTGGCTAGGTAGGGTCGATCAGAGTAAATCCGAGAACGCTTGTCCATTAAGGCTTCTGCAACATGCTGGGAATTAATGATGATCGCTTCCTGGTCTAAAATCCGTGCAAAAATTAAATCCCCTGATAAAATGATTTACATCACACTGATCTGTGAAATTGTCTAACTTCGTACCATAAACGGCACGCCATTCGGTGTAAGTTAACCAGGGTTCCTTAGTGTTGATATTTAGGATGTTCCCCAGTAGTGGAAGTGGTGGCGGGCCAGGAGGAAGAGAAGGCCTATTTTGTTTTTTCTCGATGAACTTCTTGAGGGCAGTGATGACAAAAAAGGAAACAGGAAGCACAGTAAGGATAGCAAGGCGGACATCAACTGGGGGGACCATGATCAGGGTCAAGTGCACAGGTAGACCATCCAAGTAATGAGATGCTCCTTATAACTACAAGGACAGCAGCTTATCGTCGCCTGTACCTTCCATCTGGACTCCATAGACTCTATCCCCGCTGGAGAATGGGAGAAATTGGAGGCCTTGGCAAAATTTAGTAAACGTGTGCGAAAAAAAGTCTTGCATTATGCATGGCGCTGTCGCTTGCTTTGCAACAGAAGCTTCGACTCGGAGGAGCATGTGGTTGAGTCTCAGACTGTTGTAAGTAAGTGGCGATAAAGGACTTACTACTATCAATAACCGTCACGCAAGCTTACATAATCCGCTTACCGTACATTACATTTTCGTACCGCTGCACACAACCTCGGTCTTTCGACTCACGAGACTGAGGTATGATTCCATTCCATTTATTACTTGCTGTCATACTGACTACTTACTAGTACTTACATACATTCGTTATAGGTCAGCTAGTAGTCTCCAAATCTTTCGACTCACGAGACTGAGTACTTACATACATTCGTTATAGATCTCGTTCCCTCGTGCCCTTCTTTCGTCCGTCGCAGGTTCTCCGCTCAAAACAGTCCAGTAGTAAGAACTGTGGCTTATCAAGGCGCCCACCACGGATTCGAAGTATTTGTGGGATGGGACAGCACATCCAAAAATACTAAGTAAGGTAGACCAAGGGCTCTTGCAAAACGGACCAATATCACGTGACATTGTGATGAAAGCGTGACAAAACACAGTTAGGATGATAATATGAGAGATTCACGCAGGAGAGAAAATCTGAGACCAGTGGATCATAGAGCAGGCTATCTAGCATAGTTCACAGGAAGCAGAATTGTAAAAAAAAGTGGATGTAGAACAAACTATGGACAATATATATATGTGTGGCATACTTTAGGCATGCGAATTTGTGCGCCACCGTTGGCCGGCCGTTACGTTCTACCACCGCATCAGTTGGTAAGATGGCCCCACGGAGCAAGAGGAACCGTGCAAGTATTGCAAACCTTCGACATGCACATCAAGGCTTACTAAATCAACCTGAATATGAAGTCAACAAAGACTCAGAGAATGTATGTTTGTGACTACCTTTTCATGGTTCAGTGTTCGCAGATCTGACTGCAGAATCACTTCCTGTTCAGGCTCCAGTTCTTAAGCCCTATGTTTTTTCCAATATACAAATGCCTCTAAGAGAACAGCCTGCAAGTGTTGCTGATTCGGACTCTGTGGATATGATTATGGATAACAATGGGACAACAATTCCTACCTCTGCCGCCAGTTACTA
>KV448448.1:0-31194 GCA_001658105.1 Rhizopogon vinicolor AM-OR11-026
GCTATGAAATTTAAATGACTGCTTTTTATTTTTAGGTGGGTATGCATCACAACGAAAGGGTATGAAAGACACATTTAAATTGTAGTTGTGCGCATATATGCGATTGTGTTAGAGGATTACTACGCTGCATTCCTATACCAGGTCCCAGACCGACTCTCGGTTTCTCAATGTCGGAATCAGCACACAGATTATCCAGCTGTTCAGCATATATAGCTTACTGCACTACGACATCCCAGTTCGCGAGAACCTAGCCCAACTCCAACTCGGTTCGCGTTCCTGCGATGTGTGTTAGGTATCTTGAGCAGAAGGAGGTTCGTCCAGACCTAAACAGTCGAAATAGACAAAGTTTATCGGTCTTTGCACGTTGCATAGCGAGTGCGTATAATCATTCACGCTCGTAAACGGGTCATTCTTCGGGCGTTGTGGGTCTGGGTCTGGGTATCCTCGATCGGAGGCAATCGGGTGCTTGTGATGTCTCCAAGTACAAATGGTGTCATGCACATATTGCGCCACGAGTGTGGGATTGCGCGCATGGAGGATTTGAGAGACGGAGGGAGGGGATGCGGGATGGTGTTATGGTGCTTGATATTAGATGCGCGTGACACTTGCAGGTTTGGATGTAGGGTACACGGGGGTAGTATCCAACAAAACGATACGTCCGTCAGTCTTAGACGTGTATAGTGACCTTGTTTTTGTCACTGGTCCTGGTGCTGTAACGACTTATGCCTACATTTTGGATATGAGTATCTGATCAGGGGGGACTCGGTGGGCTGCTTTGCATACCGGTGAACGAGCTACGGGTGCGAGCCGAGCGACTATTTCGTTTGCAGAGTTTGCGTTTCCGATCACGAGCACGCGCTGTGGCAATGCGTTACTTGTTGGTACGGTGGGATAGGAGGAGGATAGTAGAACCTTTTTTGCCGTAGTCGTCGTATGAGCCTGTCCAGTGTTCAAGTTATGGAATGTCGGGTCGCAGTGCTGCAATTCTTGGAGTCGGCATCAAACCAGTCGTGGAGACCACCGCATTTCATGTCTCTTCTAGAATCGCCACAGCGCTTTCATTGCAGTCTTGCATTCGAACCGTGATCATCCACCATTACATGTACTTGGTCTGACTTCATGACAAGCAGTCCTCGGGAGACGTCGAGTCTCATCCTTCCGCTGGGATCGTGGAAATAGGTCGGTGAAGCTATTCGTGGAAGTTCATCACATTGAGACCTACAAGGTGTTCGTCACAAACATGAACACACTACCTCCATGCTACACTTTCGTCTTCGTTCGACCTTGAACAACCTCGTGTCGGTACAAGCGACTTATGACACTGGGGTAGACCTCTTCCCGGGCCCAGCGTGTGCGGGAACTTGGCATGGTGACAGTTTGCGGACGAGGCTGACAGTTAAAGTCAATGATATGCGGTATGGCGCAGGGAAGGTATTGACGCAGAGTGCGACTCCCGACGCAGTGGCAGAGGATGTACTTTTATGATCGGCGTTCACTGAGTGGGGTGTGTGTCAAGCCAGTGTCGAGTAGTACAATGTCGACGTGTTCTGTTCACACGGATCACTGAACATGGCGACTCTGTTTCACTCTGTACGTAGATTGGTTATTTTTCATCGCCCGAGTACAAGCCTACAGGTAAATGAACGCAGGGATCGTGATCAAACGTGAAGCTCGACTATGAAATGCAGACGCAAGAGTAGAATTTGGTTGGCTAAAAAGAGAGTTCGTGATGAGATTTGCGTCGGTGTTAACAACTGATAAAACCAGAGAGAGCTCACATTTGGGTAGGGTATTTGGCGTATATTCGCGCACAGAGAGGCAGTGTCCGACTGGCTGACAAAGTTGGCGTTCGACTTCACTTTGGCAGGGTCGATGATAAGCTGTCGGCCTCTTCGGTTCATTTGCAGTAAACCGTCGAGGTGGGGGCTCTGGGTGGACCCAGGCGCTGAGGACTGCTGGAGGGAAGCTGGAGTAGTATATGTCGCAGAGTCTGGGGTAATGGTATCAGAACCGATTACATTACCACCGAGTCTGTAACAGATACAGTGCGTAAGGTTCATAATGTATATGGTGCTACTTTGCCGAGCGTGGGTAAAATGCCCCGGTTCCGACTCGACATCTCAGTATCAGCAAGAGCACTGAAGCAAACGCTTCTTCACAGCAGTATCGATGGCAAGCGACAGTATTTGATTGGTGGAAGAGACTTCAAGTTAACCAAAACAAGTATTTACGGAATGAAGTCCTGGCCTAAACCAAACACGTTCGCTCAAAAAGCAGTTTCTGAGCGCTCTTTGACCTAACCAACTTAAGGAACGACCAAACATGCTTCCGACTACTGACACATACAAGCTAGCAAATGCTGCACGCCCATCACAATATATCTCTTGCATGGAATTCAAAATTGTCGGAAAAGACTTCACATTCGAACCCGTGGATGAGGTACGATCGATCCGCGAGAATATGTAGTGCTCGTGGCTTGAAACCTACTGTTGACACATTGTTGCAGTGGCGTGTAGAATTTCACGAGGGTTCCATTGTAACATTCGAATTAAATCGCCGACGACAACCATCTGGTCTATACGTCTCCTTCAAGGTCAATTGTCCCCCTTCCCCATCGTGATGGTGACCTGATGTTGCCTGCGCCTTACAAGGATGGTTCTTTAATTGTCTCTGAAGACGCATTCGCCTTTTCCATCAAAGAAGACTCCCCGGCGGGCACGTATGTGTGAGTCCATAATCACTAATCCATCAAGTCTTTCATATACTAAGTTCACTTCAGTATCGGAATTCCCAACATCGAAGATGTCTGGGCAACTGTGTCATGGGACAATAACACACCTGTGTGTACCGTCTATTACCTTTCTTGATGGAGTGTCTCTTATCCATGTCGCAGGTAATTGTCCAATCCCACCCCGACCCCTACGGGCCCCACCCCACCACGCAACTATGGTTGTTTGAGAAAGCATGTCAGTGTTAGGAGTTCCATTGTATACATTCTGTCATGAAGATTGTACGATGAATTAACTCTGGTACAATCATTGGTCGTGAGCTAACAAACCACCTCCTACTAATTGTCCTGACAGCACAGTGAGTCATGTCCAGCATAAAGCATAAAATGTCATCAACACCGACCCGATAAATATGCAACCGAGAGCTGTATATCAATCGCCTGAAAGTGACCGCCCTTCATTGCTTCAGAGGTTGTAGAAGGCTGGAAAACATTGGCCTCCCTGGGATAATGGAAGACAACGCCATCAATTGTTCCTCTCAGACCTCTCTATGCACAATGCAGTGTAAATTGTAGATAGCATAACATCACCTACTATAAAGCGAACAGACGTTTCCGAACCACGGGCGGACGCCACGATACGACTCTATGCAATGTAATGCACGAGAAAGTGAGATTTCTCGGCGCATCTAAGGCATGTGCGTCGAACCTGCCTTGAAGGTCAACAAGACGATGTGACAGCCTGAGTGTAGTGAGCTAGACACATCCAAACTTCGTGAAGAGAAAGAGGGGTCGGCATACGACAGATATGATCGAGCAGGTTTCATGTAACCCCACAAATTATGTACATGCGCAGCAATGATGGTACTTGAGCCCTATCAGTCAGATGGATCTCGCAGAGAGTTATGGAGACAAGAGACTCGTAGCCGTCGGGTCTCTTGCTTGGGCGTAACGGGGAAAGCAAACCACTTCATGAGTCATCGGGCGCCTACGAGACACGGGGCGATGCTGTGATGCGGCATGCCACATGAAAAAGCGTAAATGCAGGCGCCTCTGCAGCTTTGAGCAGGCACAAAGTAATCCCGGCTTGACCGCGCCCCTCCAGAATGGCGACAGACACAGCAGACATCGTTCCAATTACTACACCGATTCGAGTATTTGAAGGTCATGAAGAATCCGTACTCGCAGTTGCGGTCTCCCCTGATGGACGACGCATGATAACGTCGGGAAAGACGCTTCGTCTATGGGACCTAGAGGGCGGCGTCGTTTTGAAGAATATGGAAGGGCATCATGGTAGCAGAGTGTGGGCAGTGGCAGTATCACAAGACGGGCAGTTGATAGCAAGTGGGGATGTCAATGGAGAGCTCATCGTTTGGCATGGAGAAACCGGTCAAGTTGCCCAAGCCATCAAAGCACACTCAACATATATTCGCTCACTAGACTTCTCACCAAACGACGCAGTACTGGCAACTACTTCATGGGACAATACAACAAAGCTGTACAGCACGCAAACGTGGCAGCTGGAAGGAGATCCAATCGAATGTAGTGACTACTGTGTTCGGTATTCGCCGTCAGGCAACCTTCTTGCCATCGCAACAAGATGGGATATCAAGATTTGGGATACAAGCACGAGGAAACTCATTGCAAACTTAGAAGCCCACTCAACTATTAGCCGAGTGGCCAACTTCTCACTCGCATGGACGCGAGATGGCACACGGCTTCTCTCATCGGGCTCTAGGGACGATCCAACCATACGGGAGTGGGATTCATCGACCTGGGGGCAGGTCGGTGATCCTTGGAAAGGCCATACAGACTATATCAATGCCATTGCCATGAACCCGGATGGCACCCTCGTCGCCTCAGCATCAGATGACAATCATGTCCGCCTCTGGCGGCTCGAGGATCGACGAACCATTGCTATCTTCAAGCACACTAGCCAAGTTTATTGCGCCACCTTCTCCATAGATGGCAAGCACGTCCTCAGCGGAGGTAATGATAAGAAGATCTCAGAGTGGGCAGTACCAGGGGATCATTTACCTGACGATGCTGCCGAGGAACAGGCCACAAATGAAGTAAGCTCGCCTTAGTTTCCAGTTCCTTCATCATCTAATGTCGTGTTTAGAACGTATGCATCCTTTTCTCTCTCTCAAACACCCTTATTCATTATCCTGCATAGTCGTCCGATGACCGTGTGCCTCACGCATGTCCACCCTTTCTTTGTCTGTTTTGTTACTAACAGTTATCCAGACGGAGATCCCTGGCCAAGGTCAGGACGACCGCATAGACTATGTAAACCGTTTTTGGGGGGGAACAGATGATGTGCGTGAAACATTATATACTTCATGTGTTGCTCATATCACTCGTTTTAGCGCCCTGATACTTCCCTGTCCCGGCAGTGCTTGGAGCTCCTCAAAAGACTCAGCACTTTTGCAAGAACCCGCCGTTCAGCTCCCTCATCCGCACCACCTGTGTCCTCTGAAAACCCCCCAATCACATTCAAAGCTCGTTTACAACACTTATTAACCAGGCGGCCCGGTCACTCAGATCATGCTGCGTCGCGTATTGTCAATGTCCCTTTTGCGAAGGGTAAATTGGTGCGCCCGGTTTATCTCGGTATGTTTGACATTTCATCATTCATTTGCACAGCGCAACGCTGCAGCGGGTGCTCCCACCAACGATGATGGCTGCATACGTGATGAAGACTATGTTCCTGATCTCCCTACTTCACCGGACCCAGATGCACGGCAGTCATCTACAGCAGCGCAGGTCAACAATGCAGGAGAACATGAAAGCCGCGGGTTGTGTTTCTGCTTGTACTCCTAGAGTTCGGAGGACAAATAGTCTTGTTTATAGTCACTTATCGCACGCATTGTCCTATTATCATGCATCGCAGCCGTGGGCAAACAGCCTTATGTCATGGGCGTCTAATGTAATGATAGTACGTGAGGCAAATGTTCATTAGGGATCAACCTGTATTCCAAGCTTTACGCCTCGTAACGTGAAGTCCAGAATGTTATGCGAGGAAGCACTCCTTGATGCGCAAAAGGTGCAGTAGCATCTATTTTTCGTATTCAATGCTCATGTTGGCGATACTTACTCATAGGTTATCGAACTCGATCCCTCGTCTTACCGTGGATACCAGTTGAAGTATACAGCGCTTCACAGCGCTCAACGCTATGATGAAGCCATCGATGCCTTCCGAATCATGCTCTTCAACATGGACAATACCTTTGACCCGCAAATACGAAGTGAGTCACGCATACCATATGCTTCAAGGTCAGGCAATTGACACTTGCTCCAGAACTACGCCAGCAGTATCTCAGTCCATCCGAAGCTGAACGTACTATTCTTAAAGCCATTCACGCTCGACTTGAAAACGCCCCATTTCGTCTCCTCGATACCACCACCGGGCTCTTATGTGATCGAGAGGCGCAGATAAGCGCCTTCACAACCAGTACAAAGTACGAAGAGCTTTTATTATCAACAATGAAGCATGAAAATCTTCGCATGGAACACATCGAAGAAGTGGTTATGATGTACTTCCATTGGGTTATGTTATCACACCGGTGGGAAGGGGAGGAACCGCTGCTGCATGACATCCAGGAGAAGGTCGTGTATGAGTTAGACCCGGTTGATGGCGTCGTGAAGTTGCAATCATTCTGCAAAGCTGCTCATGATATGGGGTATCGCTGGGCCTGGAGCGATACGTGTTGCATCGACAAAAATAACAACGTCGACCTTCAAAAAACAATAAATTTCATGTTTTTGTGGTATCGCAGCTCAGCGCTTACGATTGTGTACCTATCGGATGTTCCGCCTTCATTAAAGTCTGGCGCACTGGCGAAAAGCGCTTGGATTACACGAGGATGGACCATCGGGGAATTCCTCGCTCCCAAAGTGGTTCTCTTTTATCAAAATGATTGGACCCCATACCTCGACGATCGTTCTTCCAACCACAAAGAGTCCCTTGTGATTATGCAGGAGATGGCAGATGCGACAGGCATGGATGGACCGGCCCTTGTGGCCTTCCGGCCGGGAGTGGGGGGTGCCCGAGAGGCACTTCGATGGGCGTCTATGCGTGTCACCACGTTGCAGGAAGACATTGCGTACTCACTATTTGGCATCTTCGATGTCCACATACCTGTGATTTATGGCGAGAAAAAGCAGAAAGCTCTCGGACGGCTCCTGGAGGAGATTGTGGCTCAGTCGGGCGAGATCACCGCACTGGACTGGGTCGGAAAATCATCCGAATTCAATAGCTGTCTACCGGCAAACATCACCTCGTACAAGGCTCCCCCATTCACACCACCATCTCTGTCCGAAGATGAGATACAGACATTAGTCTCCTCGCTACGCAGTCCCCTAACTGTGGAGTTAGCTTCTCAACTGTATACCCAACTTAACAACATTCGCTGCCCTCGTTTCGCTCACGGCAGACTGCTTCTGCCTTGCATCGCATTCGTCGTCACCGAAATCAGATTGATGCATACTCAAGACCAAGAGACCTACTTCACGTATGAAGTCAAGGCAGACGGGCTTCGTGATCTTCTGATCACCACGGAAGACAGGCACATTCGGTTCTCGCCGGCAAGGCCCACTAAGCAGACATTCCTAATTGCTCGTCCGTGGGACCGCCGTGACCTCGACCTGCCTGACTTTGTAGACGACACGCAGAGCGTGGAAGATAGGTCTGATCACGGGTCTCTTGGACAGAATGACACGCTTGATTGGGAGTCTCACTTGCTACCGTTGCGAGAGGTTGTTCGCCTTGGACAGCCTTTCAGCGCATTTTTACTCGCGCAGCAGCGCAGCAGACAATACAAGAGAATCGCATCAGATCACAACATCATTGCACAGGTCAAAAACATGGCTTCTGTTCGAGACATGATGGACGTCAGGACATTAGAGATACTGTAGGTGTATGTATTTTGAAGAACAGAGATATGTAAGGTACCTTACCTATGGTGATTCCTATTGTACACTCAAAACTGGGCAGCAGGTGATTCCTAGCCGTACATCCACGTCTCTTGGACTGCCTTTACTAGTACTGGTGGTGAGATGATATCAACTGCTTGAATGGAGTCATCGCTTCCCCCGGATGATCATTAGATGTACCTTCGCACTCTACTTCAGATGGTAGATAGAACGATTTCCCTCCAAAATTTTCATATGGGTTATGTTGAAGGGCATAATTTTTAATATATGTCCGCTTACTTATGAAACAAGCGAGACCTGTCGCAATATTATCATTATCATTGATGAGGGGATGAACTACTAGCTTACTCCGTGAATTTACGAGTACTGCTATAACATGCGCGAATCTGAGTGCACCTAAATGTCGCTGTGGCGTCGGAGCCTATACGAGCCGGAGAAACATCGAGCGCAGGAATCAACAGAATCTCTGTGAAATATCTAGAGACAAGATATAAATATGTTTATGATAAGTTGTTATTATTGTATGATGTTGAATCCATACTCCTGACGGGAAAGTATCAACCACCTCACACCGCAGCTATTTCCCTTTGTACGAAGTCGGCGTCGGCCTTTGCCCGACACTATGCCGATGAAGTACTTATACCATACGGACCATACCTACACCTCCGATAGATAGTCGGGAGTAAGCTCCCCGCGAATAGGGTTATGTCCGACATAGGGTCTACGGCCCCAAAGGACAATAAATATGATTCAATAAAAAATAAAAAGAAAGAGGGGGAAGGGTCGGCCGCCAACGATTCAGGCTACTCGATAACCAAGATATTTTGTTCGCCGGGCACAGTCCTTGACCCTGAATGTTATTGGATGATTTTGAAAGCGTTGAACCTTTAGGCTCCAGAAGCAGATGTAAACCTGAGCGCACAGTAAATTGCCGTATACGCGTCTCAGAAAAAGAAACTTTACACAGGGAGGACTAGTTGACCCGTAAGCTCTTTACAAGAGGAGGGGCTGATGCAATTCAACATGAATCAGACCGGTGACATATGTCAATGGAGAAGGGATAAAAACCTATTGTCTGGGTCATTGGGCTTGGGGCGAAGAAGCGAGCGTACTGCTTGGCTAGATGCCAAGGTGCTGTAAAACGACGTCAGTCATGCATACCGACTGGGAGCAATGGCAAGAGTCCTGACCATATGCATGCCGCTTGACAAAAGGTCAGTGACATAAAGCAACGAGATCACGGGCAACATACCAGGCGTTCCAAAAATACCATTCATGATAGCTGCCGATACATAATAATTAGGCGTTTGCTATGCAGTCTGAGTAGGACAGCATTACGGTTCAGATTCAAACGATTTAGGACCTACTACAAGTTCAGTCTTCAACGACCTATGAATTAAGCAAGGAACACACCAATAGAATGACGTTTGCAATCAGATTGATGAACAAGTACATCACTCCTTGTTTCACGAGCGTCCTCCATAGTGCAGAAGACGATGGCATCCTCCAAAGGCCAAAAATGGTAAAGGCCAAAAGTAGTGAATCGTAGGCCATGCCTAGACTCGAGATGTTACTTGATTACGTCCATTTATCATGAATTCGACATGCGTACCGTACATCACTATTGCATCAGCATACGCAGGATTGACATACTCGAGCATGCAAACTCCACTCCGGGTGGATGTACGAGCGCTCGTGAGAACTGAGGTAGATGGTTAGATCACTGATGTTTACCTAGTAGAGAGTAAGGAAACCGTACAAAGTGTCAGAACTGTCCAATGACCCAGAGAGAGAAGGACTAGCAAAAGGCGCAGCACGTAGCTGGTTTTCCAGATCATCCACCTGCATTTACATACCATGAGATCAAGCATGTAGGAGTAATATGCCTCACGTTCTGATCATCAGATTTGTGGTGGAGCAACCGATGGCGATATTTATGGCCAACTAGATGATATAAGTGTCACTCAGCATCTACTGTGTTCCTGTGCCTACCATAATAACGGTATTTATGCCTACATGGAGGTCAGCCTCCGCAACAAGACGCTATCCCTTACTCACCCTGGCAATTAAATCTTGTGTGGAAAGGACTGAACTGCGTCGCACTAAATAAGGGCCATCAGTACGCTGAATGGTGGTATTCTGTCTGTGTAGAGCTCACAGCAAGACGACAGAGAGCAGGAAGCTGAATCGGCCAGTGATGTATGAGACCTGGGCTTTGGTAAGTGAAGAGCGTCTACGACATCCTCAAGAATGCGCACCAGTGGCCATCGAAACGCAAGCTGCCGGCGAAGTAGTGCGATCTCAATTTCTGACGAGCGTATATATTCCCATCTCCCCGGGTCAATTGGTACTGCGTTCAAGACACGACATGATAATGCAAAGCACTCACCCATATAGACCAAGGATAACATACACTAGATTCATTGAAGCTATCCCCAAGTGCTCTTGGAGCTCGGGGTCATTCCAGTTCACCATGATGATATTCCGCGTGGTTCAACGTTAAATGCTTCACCGGAATGGATGCTGTTGACGAGAGACTCCTCCGGGTTCTTATGAAGAGATGAAGAAAAGTTTCCTTCCCACATGAAAAAATGTGGACAACTTGCTGTAGTTAAATAGTGATTCACGCAACCGGTTCCACGCTTGCGACCCTTCAATATCTACTTGGCGCGAGTAAGGCCCATCGATGTCCACACAGCGAGACTCGTACGTAACTTATACACGCGAGTGTCAGTTCAATGCCGAAACACAATTGCACCTCGCTCATGTGCCTGTGAAGTGTCAGGGACACGACGACTATGGCACGGTTTTGTGTCTGTCACTAGCAAAACCAATGGTGAGAACGCGTACGACAAAGACAGGGTCAAGCACAAAAGGTCTTATGAGTTTGTTAAAATCATAGGGTGGACGGCTCCGAGCGTAGCTTTGGACCGCAGGAAGAGGTACCGTTAAGTTCCAAGCTCAACCCGCGCGGTCATAAATTTTCATATTTTCACCCTGATGAGGAAATGTTTGTGAACTCGGTGTTGACATTGAATAAGTACACGAGATGCGAACGTTAACTGTGTATGATCCTGCACGTTTGAAGTTCCTGAACCAACGTTTGCCCTCGCGTTGGAGCACCGCCCGACCTTCAGCTTGAAAGCCTCCGGGGTACTACTATCAAGCTTTCAAGTCGGGCGCATATATCATCGTGGAGCAATCACGTGAAGCATTCAATCGAATTTGAAGTTATTCAACTCTCAAACCAAAACCATGCACTCCCCCGCACCAAGTCCCGCGCATCCTTTCCGAAACACAAAAAACCTTCTTGTCCTCATCCCCGACGATGGAATCGACATCGAAGAAGAAGCGCGGTTGTATGACGAGTTGTGTGACGTCTGTTCTTTCGCTCTCTCTAAAGCAAGTATAAAACTGAATGCAAAATTCAAAACCAGGATCAAATTTCACTTCCCCAGTCTTCCCGTCCCAAATCCCCTCAAGGACCACCCTCCGTATTCTCGCATGATATTTGGTTGGACGACCATTCAGGCACGAGTCAGGCTTTTGCCGGAACTGTGCATATCGCTGGATGGACCAGCGTAGGTGATAAGCTGGGTGGGGCATATGTGGTTTATGATTGTGTGATACGGACAAAAGAGGTCAGCATGTTCTCCAGTACGCCTTGACTCACATCGAAGACAGGCTGATGCTGGGCGTTGGATAGGGCACTACCATCCATGCACACAAGCGATATAGCGATTTCGTACAGCTGTACGATGCTCTGAGACATTCATTACCTGTGCGCCTTCCCCCGTTATACTCTCACCACAGATCGTACTCAGTCAGCCTGATAGAAACATCAACACCACTTCATCCCCGCCCTCCCCTCAAAATCCCCCTTCTCGCGTTATCGCGCAGCATTCCTCGATCGCCGCCGGAGACAATTGCAGTACTGGCTTTCCTCTGTTCTCCTACACCCCGAGATTGGCGCATGCCAGGCTGTGAGGTGGTGGGTTATGAATTAGGCATTCTTTGCGCGAGATTTAGTTCGCGGGCAGCTATGAGGTGAGCTCTGAACCATCATGGTGCGGACAGTGGATTTCTTTATTGGCTTTTTATTCCGGATACCCTACTTATGATACTCTACTTACGATATGAATTTACGATACTAAATATGATCGTCGGACCGGGCTAGCTTTGACATATGTAACATGCACCGCACAACTCGACTGTTGACCGATTCTCTTTGTGGAAGAAGCGATACCGCTCGTGACCTCAACCCAGGTTCAACTGCAATTACCGCATATCTGCTTCTGTCTATCGCAGGCCCAATCGAACAGCCACTCTTTTGGAAAACGCCTTCCTACACAGTGGTAGGGGATCGTTGATTCTCTTACATGCCACGTAGTAGATAACGGCCCCACCTTGTCCGAAATTGGCAGAGGGGGTATCAACGTTCATTAGATTTCATATCGCCAATAAATAGTAACGTTTAACAACTCGCCACATAGCACTGAAGCCTGAAGGCAGAAACGCACCGAATATGAGGGTATACTATGACTATGGTCAAACACAAGCCCCGAAAGAATTAATAAAACAACATTGATCATGCAGTGTCCCTCTGTCCATGCTCTGATGAAACAGTATCATGAGCGGTTGTTACCAAAATCTATTACTATTAGGGGGGAAATCTTGTGCCATACGCAGCATTACAACGTTCGAAGTCAGACTCGAAAACTGAAACGCTCGTTAGTCAGTCTTGTTTCCTTCCGGCAGATAAAAACCATATAGCGCTCACCCCATTTCCGATCAATACTTCAGCTCTTTGGGCCACGGACATATCCAGCGCCTGCGCCACGAATTTCTGCTCCCAAGTCATATCAAGATCGCGACTGGTCTTGATCTGATCCCAATCCCCCGAACTCCCCAAAGCCACTTTCAACTCCTCAACCCAGGCGACTGGGCCGTTGGTCATGACATAGATATGCGTCAGCGGCTGTTCCGACTCGATGCGCACTTGCGTGACTTTCTCGACGATCTGCTCTATCGAAGGATAGCAGTGCTGTATATAATACCGTTCGCCCGAATCCGTTGCCTCGCCCCATGAGCCATCACGGGGTATCTCGAACCTGTCGCGGAATTCGGGGAACAGATTGAACGCATTCCAGTTTGATGACCATTTAGAGAGGTGGACGCAGTGGTCCTTGAAGTCGCCCCTTCGCACGTGCAGCGCTAGGAGACCTGGTATGGAGTCGGTGTAGTTTTCTGGGACGGTCGAATATCCGAAAGAAGATTTCGCGTTTGGCACGAAGAGGTTGCGGTTTCTCCTGTATGCGTCGTGTATCAAGGGCGACCATTCCCAGTGTGTCGATACTGGGGATGGTTTGAGATATGGCCATATGGCCAACATTCTCTTATTTCCGAGGATACTTGTGTGACTTTAGCACCCTTGCGCTGGTCGTGTGAAGAGAAACACGGGCTGACTCACTAAATCTCAAAAATAGGACTACCATCTATTTGTAGACATGGATCCTCAATTGAATTGATTTTTTCGAGCCATTTCTCGAAGATGAATGAGGCGGGCACATCATCGTCGAACCTCATATGGTCGTCGTTCACTTCTGACGAGTCTATGATTCTCGGATTCGGGCAAATCTTGTCGAAGAAGCTTTTCGACACAGAGCGAGAAGTGGTATCCCCTGGTGGCAATGCACCACCTACCATCATGCCTGGAAGAGTTCAGCACATATATGTCAGGTTGACGACTGTCACTCGCCTCCTAGCAGCGCTGTCAGGGGAATCCGAGAGGGAATCAAATGTCCATTATAGTCTGTAAACCGTGAACCGTCTGGATTCCATTCGTAGTCGCCAAAAACATAACTATATCGTCACCAAAGAAAATCAGGGGTGCGTCGGAAGAGGGAAGAGATAGCAGAAAACCGAGGAAAAGGGGTACTAACGAGCGTCCTGTTGCATGCGCAAGCAGCGCATTCATAATAGAGTCTTGCATCACGTTCCCCCATCCCACGTCTGAGCACAGTTCAATATACTATCGGGATGAACAAAAAAATATATTACGCACTATGCTGATGATTAGCTGACCAAAGATATTTCACGTCCCCCCTCTTTTCATATTCCTCGTAATGCTCCAAACGCTGCTCTCGTTCTCGATATTTCTCGTACAATGGTGGGCGGCGGTCTATAGCCCTGAGATAGACACCTATGGTTTCTCTGTGGTAGAATAGAGCAGGGAGGACAAGAAACAACACGATTAGGAGTAGCAGGAATCGTGTGCCACGCTTTGTGAAGCTATACGATGGCATGGCGGTGGAGGAGGAGGAGGAGGGGGATGCGTGCCGGCACGTTGAGAAAGGGAAACGGGGAGTGGGGAATTCGTCCGACAGGCCTGTATCATAATAAGCTGGTCTGGAAGGCGTGAGGTCATATCGAGGGAATTATAAAATTGCCGAGTCATGCTGCGCATGGTGCCGCCCTGGGATCCAATAAATTTTGCGCAGCTAAATCTAACTCACCTGTGTACGTAAAACAGCACCATGTTCCGAAACCAGTCGGAAATTGATGAAGCTACGAGCATTACGGTAACGAGCACTACGCTAGACTGCGCTGGACTGCGCATCGATATTTTATGTCCGGAGAGCACTGGTTTAAAACATAGGTTTGTCTACCCCAAACGTGCGAATCTATCAACTACGTAAAGTGGGAGAATTCAAAGCGAAGTATTCGGAAGATCAGAACACTACCCAAACACTAGCGCATTTACGCCGCACATCATTCTGATGACTAACACTGCATGTCCTTCCAAGAATTTCCATAAAGATCATAGTATCTGATGTTACAAAGATCCGGGGTAGTCAGTAACTTACACTTAGGAATATTTATTTACCAGAAACATCATGATCGTTCACTCATCCTCTTCTCAAGGTATTGCGCTCTGGCCCTCTCCATCGACTCTCTAAGCTCCGGACTCTGCCATGCACTCTCATCCTCCTTGAAGCTGCCCGTAGCAGGAGTGAAAGGGTCAGCATCCCTCGAAGACTCACGAACAATCCAACGAGGTGTACTGGGTACCGGCAACCCTGAACAATCTCCGCGGTGAGGAGAAAGGTGCACAGCTTCACCAACAAATTTGCGCTTCCTAGGTGACAAGCTTGGAGAAGGTGGAATCGGAAAGGCGGGGTAGGACGAAGGTAATTGAATGTCGCGAGGTCGATGTGTTCGACGCATGGAACCACGCCTGGAAACGGACGGTCCAGCGACAGGTTGCTCTTCCTCCCAGTCACCCGAACCATCATCCACCTCGTCTTCCTTCGCTTCACTCATAACCACAACCTCCGTACTTAGAGCTCTTTTACCTTCTTCTATCAGTTCAGATAGCCTATCGCCAATCCAGTCCATTTCGTCGCCCTCAGCTCCGGCTTCCTCCTCTTCCGCGGGGTTGACGTGCACAAAGTCAAACTCTGGAGGTGGAGGTGCCATGAGGGCAGGGGAGATACTACGTGGCGGGGTAATCGGTCGACCGCGAGATCGCACCTTGCGATGTTTGGTGGCAGCGCGACGAACAGAGGAAGGGGTGTGGCGAGGTTTACGCGATTTCGGAGTAGGCGGGATAACTTGAATATCCTTGGACTGATAGTGAATCAACAAGGATACAACAACGTATACCGGAATGTACATACTTGTTCGGGGATCCAGTCACCCGGGTGGTATGGTGGCGGCAGTGTTTGTGTTTGTTCCGGTTCTTTGCCTCGGTCCCGCCAGCTACGCTCGAGGACAGTGGTGAGTGACCTGGAGATTCGGACCAGCATTCAACACTCACAGGCGATATACAGTGAGACCAACAGCAGTCCCAAGCAGGGCAGCGCTCAACGCTGTGGACACGATCGAACCTGCGAGCGTGCGACGCCGCTTGGCGGGCGGTAGTTCTACATCTATGTCAATAACGATCTCGAAAAGCATGAACGAAAGTGGATAAAAAGGTGAAAGAAAGAGACCATGTTCGCGATTAAAAACTGTAGCCCGTGCGCATGGGCAACACGTGGGCCGCGAAGTACAAAACCACATGGTGTGCGCGTGCTCGGGTAATCGCTCGCAAAAGGTGATAGCACCATGGAGGAGATTGATACGCACCTGCAAACATTTCTTCAACTTCTCGTTCAGGCGCCTCGTGCACCATATGTCTGTACTTTGCGGGTGTGTCAAGATAGCCGCCGATAGAGGTGGCGCTTGTGGCAGCTAGACTGGGTTCAGGGAAAGAAGGGACCCAGCCGCGCTTACGGGTTAGAGGTACCAGTGAAGGAGAGGGAGATGCAAGGCGGGAAGGAGGAAAAGCGTGGTTATGTCGAGAGATAGCTTTAGCTACAGAAGCATCTTGCCTGTCAGTCCGGGGCCATTGTACTGCCGGTTTGGCGGCTACTGTAAACGGATTGTGAAGACCCGGAACCGAAAAACTGAATGTGAAGGGGAAAGGCATAGCAGTGCGTCAAAGGTCATAAACAAGAAACAAGTAGAAAGGAGAGAAACGCGTACAGCGATCCCGGCGCGTCACTGTCAAGCTTAAAGCATGTTCCAACCTGTGTTTTCCAACCACGCGCCTGCAACCCGTGGGAATAAATGATATTCACAGACCACAACTTGTGGATGAATGCCTTGATCCTAATACGGAATGAACGACTAAGTACATACATACATGCCCTACGTACCTAAGGCACCTGCGGATTTCATTCTCTTCTTCAGTTACCCCCTCATCTGATGATCATCTAATGTTTAGACTCTACCAAAAACAGAAAATCGAAGTACAACGGGCGAAGAGGACTCCATTTCTGCCATCTCTATGTCACCCGGCATCGTGATAACATCACAGTGTGCACTTTGCCTGATATTAAACATAATGCGCGAGGCAAGGACGGAGTGCATGATCGCCGGAAGACTATGTACATAGAGTTTTTACATTAGCTCATTCATGTCTCGAAAGGAACGACGTGACTCACGTGTCAAAGACTTCATTAAAGCGTGGCTATTTGTTGGGCATCCTAAGTCTCCACACCAGAAGAGAAATCGGAGCACTCACTGGAATAGTGGACATGACCACCAAGTTTACTATAGACATGCCTATGTCACAAAGCCGGTCATTTGCGATAATTATGAACGCAGATGTGCAAGGCTTACACAGTAAGCATACGACAAAGAGCAGAGAATCGCGATACAGCGACGTCAACAAACCAGTTGCAACGCCGCATATTCTTCGCGAATGCTTAATGACTTGTATCAGCACAAGCAGGAGGATCGCTGATGCTCATATAAGTATAAATCGGCGGTTAATGTCATACTAATGGACGCAACATACCAGACTCGAATATCACCAGCATCATGCAAAACATATATAGCACATCAGCAGGATTAGTAGGATAGCAGCCTGGCACTCCAGAAAATGGAGGTGGGCCATCTGTCAGGTTAGATGAGTTGTCGGCATAGATATGAAAATCGGTCAACAAACAAGATAGCGTGTCTCCAGCTTTGACTTCTAGGACAAACGCCGCCGTCAAGAGTGCCTATAAAAGGATAGCGTCAACCAATATTCCCCATAACGACGGATCGTACGAACGCTCACAAATACCATGAGACCATACAAAACATATCTGTTGCAGTTCCACATTGCATATGTTCTTAGGATGAGAAGGCCTTTGCAGGCCAGTGTGAGAAGACAAATTATCAAGTCATAATATGCAGCGTTACCTTCTGAGGCACATATAGCAAAGACATTTAACCCTTCATTGAAGACAGGTGTAAGTTTCCTATAAAGTAACAGCGTAGTAACTCCAACTTACACGAAACAGCATCATACAGGGGGAAGCATTTATCCTACACTTCATGTCAGCCTGAAACAATCAAATCGGGGACAACGGACATAATCGGACAGGTTCGGTAGGTGTGCGAACGCATCTTCAAAATTAAATGTCAGTGCGGAAGCAGAGTTTATCTTAGACGGGTTGACGCACAATAATGATAGATGGCAGACGCAATGAATGGCAGGTAGCGAGATATGCAAAAGAGGACCCTCGCCACGCCCCACTTCGACCCCCACATGAGCCTAACCTGCAGGGGGTATACGTAAGAAAAAGGAAGGGCAGTTGAAAAAACTTGATGTGTACCTCTTTATCCATTGTCACAATATAGTCATAGCCCTAGCAGATCGCCAAGTCATTAAGAGAAGAAATGACATGGCGCACATCGACCTACGAGGATGGTCAGGCCCACGACTGGAAGCAGAGTATTAGCAACGCCAAGAGTCAACCTTGCAGGGATAGTCACCTTTCATGTACTGTGGCGGCGTCGATCAAATTGTCTTCTGGTCAACTATAGACAAGTGGAAACTCACCTGCGATATACGCAGCCGAAAAGCATCGGTCATGATCGACTGGACAGACATCAATTCTACGATTGCGACACCCAACAAAAACTACACGGAGAACATAAGGCTCTTATACCTCTCTCCCAACTCCAAAGTTAAGACTCCGGCATACTACCTGTTTCCAGAGGGTATAGCCAAAGTTGTCGTAGTGTCCTTTAATGAAGTACTTGGAGCCAAAAGTGACAAAGAGCGGCTTATGTGCGCGTTAGAGAAGGCTAAACCCGTATGTCATTCATACTTCGGGCTGTACATCAACAACAAATGGCATGGGGTAAATGTCACATCCTGCGCGCGAGTTGATAATGCCGATTGCAAAGAGAGGGAGGAAATCAGGGCATTGGCATAAAAACTTACTCACATCTTTGCCAATCTAGACGACAATCATGAGATGTATTGAAGTGTTAACAATGTCTCTCTCTAGCATCGCGGGAGGCTTAGGAAGGCTAGTCCGACTTACACAGGATCTACATGTAACGTCGCGATTAACGCGACAAGTGCAGATCACTGACTTGGCTCCGGTGGACATAGATAACATAGATAGCCATTCGGAGAAAATGCCCCTTGAAACGCTGTCGCTCTGCTGATCAGATGAGTGTATGCAAAGATCACTCTATCAACGTCGGAGTCGTAGCCTGAAGGCATTCATAGATGCCCTCGACTGAGAGTCCAGGTAATCTTCGTAGAACCCTGCGATGAACTCCTCAGCCTTGAACCCAAATCTGTTGTACAGCAACTAGAGAAGATTTAACAAATGTCTCAAAGCACCGATCACAAAGCGCACCATTGCCGGATTATTAGCTGATACATGAAGTGTGATGTCTCTGTGTGGATTGAGCGTGATCAAGTGGTATAACATCGTCCTGCAGAGAGATAAGATTTACGAGTTATTATTGTAAGCATCGAGAGATCGCACGTCGCTATATGTGAATTGTCCCAGCCTGCTCTGACAGCTAGGTACGTGATGTATGCTTCCTGAGGAGAGCTCAAAAGCGCGACACCCACTACAGTTTTGCCATACATAGCGACCACAGAGCAGCGCTCGGGAGAATACTGAAGCAGCTCGCTAACTGTGAACGAGATAAAATTATGATCCTAAGAGGAAGCAATGGCCACACACTAACCATCAATTCCATCCCAAAACGCTCTAGCAAGTAGGTCATGCACCTGTTGGAGGTGGGGCGCCTGCAGAGAGACATAGCGAATCGGAACAGGAGCTTCAAGTGATTGAGCTCGCGCGGGACTAATTTTAATGAGATAAGCAGCATGGACGGAAAGGATAAGACCTACTGCGCATAAGAGTAGTGTTCTCGCACATCTGCCATCAATTCCATCCAAGGAGATCTAGTTTCCCAATCTACTGCGATAAGTCCAGAGTATTTGGATGGTCTATGTCCACATAGACGTGATAAGAAAGACATTTCATATTGCGTCGTGCGGATGGCGTTAAGAGAGTCAAAAATGCCTGACAAAGGAGATTGAGGTGCCAATTGAGCGGACAGGGAAGTCAAAGAATTAGAATCAACAAAGTTCAGCCCCTGGACACCTGTTCTATGCCTTTCCTACCACATGATAAATCACAGACCTCGGAGCCATATCTAGACCAAGATTACTTACTCGATGAAGTTTAAGCTTCCTCAATATAACTGCCTGTACGGCTGAAGGAATTGTTGCCGTGCCAAACGTAGACGCGTGCTTTATCGCAGCTGAAACCTCGTACCGAGTTAAAGGTCGAAGAAAAGCGCCCTAGCATTGGTCAGCCCCGCATTTCACTTCAAAAATACTATCCCTACAGCATTGTCCGCTCTACAATCGTCGTCCTGTATCTGGCAGCGGGCTTCCAAACACTCTGGCAGCACAGAGTTCATAAAATCTTCAAAATCACTGGTGTCCTCCAGATCATCGGACGAGCGGTTCTCTCTCTCAGTCCCAAAAAAATCCACCAAATCATCGAGTGTCATGGAGGCCCTTGTGACGCGCATCTTCGGCGAAGTGACTATTATCCTTCCCGAACTACCTTTCTGTCGTTTTGGTCGGGAAACACCCTGCAAGTCGCGTCAGAGAGACCGCCATAATAGTTAGCATTGGCCATACTTCTTTGTATGCGTCATCATCGTCCTTAGAAGCCATCTGCCGAAAGAGAGGCATGGTGGTAAATCGTGATTTGACAACATTTCAAATAAGTAAATACTAAGGAGATGAGCATCATCTATAATTATGTAATCTAAGCTACTTTACTTTTTCCACAATGGTTTACGCCTGGTCGCAGATGACTCTCCTCGTCTGACAATGACTCACCAGCCGGTCAACATACGCGCACAAACGTGGACATGCAAGAGCTGCTGCGAAGCCAACGTCTTCTCCGCTTGAGGATATCGCGACGATATTACGCGTTCAGGGATGTCCAGGCGAATGCTCAAGCGCTCACCGGCAAACCTCACTCGACTACTTTGGTTTGGCGCAGAGAAGCAGAAGCAAGAGAGGGAAGGGGAAGAGGTTGTGCATGATGATATTTGGACGATCTGCCACTCATCGTTGGTCTGTAGAAGGACGAAGATTGGTTCTACGCAGGCTAAGGTGAGGTGATTCGTCTCGATGAATTCATCCTTGCCAGTTTTACTCTATTCAGGTGTCAAGTTTATGGGCGAGGCTGTCGTTTGTTTCCCTCTTTGTTTCTATCATTACACCTGTTTGTAGACTTCGTCAGACTCGCATAACTTCTGTTTTGCGCTCTCAGGATGTGTCTATATCCCAGTGTTTCACGTATTTGCACCTGCCAAGAGTCGATCGACGTCGAGGCTCCGCGTATTGCGTGATTCTCATATCGTCCCATCGCCCTGATTATATTTTAATTTGCATCTTGATATTCTCTTTCAAAAGCAAATGTTACGAATATAATTCCAGTAGACTAGTGATCCTCGAGGTCCGAACAAAATTCTGTATGCATGACATCAGCTCGCTATGTGGCTGTATTCCCAGTTTTAGTCCACGTTGGCCTCCGACCACACGAGTCTGAAATTTGAACTTGGCACTGGGTTATCTAAAATTCTGAATCTCACAGCGCAAATTTGGCGGTGTCACAACGGCATAGCATGATAGGCATGTTGCATGACAGGCTTCAAACACATCCGATAAGTATGATAATTTGAGTGTTCGTTCCTTAGTCTTTTTCAATATCTCAGTGTCCAGCCTTGCGTATACTGTATTTTTAGTTGATTTAGCGTCTGTTTGCCAGGGAGTCGTTCTTTGTTATAGTTTCAAAGCGCGTTTCAAACCCAATCAAGGCCCATTAGAATTATCATTCCTTGCTTGCGTTTTCCGCGACAGGAATTAAACACGACCCAACTTGAAGTTTCTTAGTCTCCGTCGTGCAGAGACGACGTCCCTTACAGACCTTACATCATGATGCATGCATCTTACATAAGTTGGAAATTTCACGTTTGTAACTTTGTGAAGCAAAGTTTGAAGTACATTACGATGGTCACTTTTGGTCCTGGACCATCTACTCGTCGTAAACTCGCAGATGTGAGTCTCGTGGCGAAGAGGCTGCATGCAAGGTCCTTCTGCGGCCTGATATCATGATTAACGTCATGATAGGCTCAGGCTTCAAATCATGGTCCAATGATCAATCCAAGTCGACCTAGCGTACCACCATCATGTATAGTCACTTCAGCCCAGCCTCACAGAATTCAATCGCCACACAAGTCTCACGATTTCTGTCAGCCATGACCTGAGAGTCTACTGCACGGTCAACACTTTGACCCAGCTTGCCAAGGTTCTGCCGGTACACAGTACAGAAGGAACG
The DNA here is from genome assembly GCA_001658105.1 of Rhizopogon vinicolor AM-OR11-026. Classification (NCBI taxonomy): domain Eukaryota; kingdom Fungi; phylum Basidiomycota; class Agaricomycetes; order Boletales; family Rhizopogonaceae; genus Rhizopogon; species Rhizopogon vinicolor. The sequence continues at coordinate 21,877 of KV448448.1, forward strand.
AATGTCTTCCTTCGTCTAAGGTCCGCCTCGGGTTGCAGCAGCCAAGATCTTGTCCAATGTTTTCGTAACCTCTATCACTGTTCTTCTCATGTCTGCCAGTGTGCGAAAATGGTTGGTTGCGAGCTAACTTGGTGCACATTATTAATTCCACCGTGATCAGTTTGCCCGAAACAAAAGGAATTATTGTCTTCTGTCTTTCAAGGTCTGACTACGGGAGACTAATCAGTGTGTAGATGCTAGCTACACCAAGCAGTGCAAATTGTTGGCAAATTGTCAATATCTCACGTGTGCGGCAAGTTGATACTCGCGCCCTGATCATACTTTTGACATAAACGTAACTTCCAGCTCTCGTCAATCATGGGAGCTCATCGCTAACGAGTGTTCTTCCTTCAGGTCAATTCTAGTCTGATGCGACGCTCGTGCGAAAGGCTTGCTCCAGCCGGGCCAGCGGCTGTATGTGCATTCATCCTTCCTCTATGAAAGGATTATTTTAAGCCGCGGTGGAGATCTGGCAACACTACGGAATAGCCGAGACAGTAGTACTGGCTGCATCTCAAAGTCTTTGATTATAGGTACGACACCGTATTGCCAACACGCTGGCATACTATCTTCCGAGAGTAATATCTGATGAAATTTGGACGCGCCAGATGATGCCGAACACGTTTAAAATTTGCGGCATTGTCGCGCCGTCAAGTATCAGTCGGTGTCACAGTCAAAGATATCGTACACTATCGGTACCTGCTTCGACCAGAATACATGCGAGGCCTATGCAAGATAAAAGCTGCGAGGGAGGCATGCGCTCCTCGCTATTATCCCCTTCTGCATCCAAACCCTCCCTACATATCGTGAATAATGACGATGTTTATTCCTATTTTAATTGCTTCGTTCATTGCATCGACCGGTGCTTCATCGATAATACCTCATTCACAATCCTACTCATTGTCTCAGCCAGGTGTACTTGGGCCAAAAACTAACATTACCATATGTAACAAGGTCATCGCTCCCGATGGCTTTGAACGCTCGTGAGTCTATCGCCGGCGCCCTCTAAGTCTAAAGCTCATTTCTTGGCCTTGAACAGAGCAACACTCGTTGATGGTACATTCCCTGGTCCCTTAATTACAGCCCAGAAGGTGAGCTTCTGTGGACTGCAAGTCGTGCACCAGCATTGACGTCACAATAGGGTGATAACTTTGCCATCGAAGTAATAAACCAGCTTACAGACGACACGATGTTCAAGAGCACAAGCATCGTACGGAATATCAAATCGACATTGTTAATTAATTGATCAACCTTTTTTTACCGCAGCACTGGCACGGTCTCTATCAGAATGGGACGAACTATGCCGACGGGACATCCTTCGTCACACAATGCCCGATTGCACAGAACCACTCCTTTTTACACACTTTCGCCGTCCCAAACCAGGCGGGAACATACTGGTATCATAGCCACTATTCCGTGCAGTATGTAAGTATCGCTCAAATCTTGCAAATGCAGCGGATGAACTGAGCTATGAGACAGTGTGATGGATTGAGGGGAGCATTGGTAATCTATGACCCTAATGATCCTTTGGCGTACATGTACGACGTCGACGATGGTAAGCTTTTGTGACTTAGCGCTCTGATTATTGATCCTTCATGTGTCTCTAGCAAGTACAGTGATCACACTTGCCGACTGGTGAGTTTTAGGAACTTGTTGCTTCGACCGATCGTTAAAGTACTATCACCAGGTATCACGTTGTTGCACCCGTATTACGCCACGTCGTAGGTGTCATTCCCACCTCTTCGCTCATCAACGGACTCGGTCGATATTCTGGTGGACCACCGTCTGAACTTGCTGTTATCAGTGTCGAGCAGGGAAAGCGATATCGCATGCGCATAATTGCAATGAGTTGCGATCCCAACTTCCTGTTCTCGGTCGATGGCCATAATTTCACTGTTATCGAAGCAGATGGAGTGCTGACTGAGCCTTTGGTGGTAGACCAGCTCCAGATCTTCGCAGGCCAACGCTACTCTGTGGTTCTGGTAGCCAACAAGCCGGTAAATAACTACTGGATACGATCTCTTCCTAGTGATTCAGCGACTGTGGGCTTCGGTGGAGGAGTAAACTCTGCGATCCTGCGTTACGTAGGTGCCCCGGTGGCCGATCCAATCACACCCAATACGCGAGCCCAGATCCCTTTAGTAGAGACAGACTTGCACGCTCTGATCAATCCCGGTGCTCCCGGTATTCCAGGTTATGGGAATGCAGACATCAATCTCCACCTCGCAATCTCCGGCGGCCTCCCCAACTTCTATGTGAATGGTGTCTCATTCCAACCTCCCACAGTTCCTGTTCTCCTCCAGATTCTCAGTGGGGCTCAACAGGCATCTCAGCTGCTTCCAAACGGGAGTGTTATCGTCCTGGAGGCCAACAAAGTAGTAGAGCTGACGATGTCATCGACGGGTCTAGGCGGACCCGTGCGTCCTTTCCTTACTACCTCCAATGATTATGCGGCTGATATATACATTGTACCAGCATCCGATGCACCTTCATGGGGTAAGTTTATTGTGTCTTCAATTTTGGCTGGTGCTGATTATCATCAGCATTCCTTCGATGTCGTACAGAGCGCAGGCAACAGTACCTTCAATTATCTGAACCCTGTTCGCCGCGACGTAGTGAACGCTGGCAGCAACGGTCAGCAGATGGTTATACGATGGGTAACTGACAACTCTGGCCCTTGGTTCTTACATTGGTATGACATCCTTTTATTGAATGCCGAGGAAGGTATTAACTTTGGAACCAAGTCACATTGACTGGCACCTTGACATGTAAGTCTTTTGATGAGCTCGCGAAAGACAGTGCCAATCTCTCACATCCAGGGGTCTTGCCGTGGTGATGGCCGAAAGTCCATCGGATACCCTCGCACACAACAATGCCATACCAGGTAGGTCATAACTAGGCAGCTGTGCTTCCCCAATTAAACTCTCTTATAGCTGAATGGGATCAGCTGTGTCCAATTTATGATTCTCTATCTCCCGAGCAGTTGGGGGCTGAAGGCTCATGAAGATGCGGATACTATTCTCTTCCCACTAATACCCCAGGCTCATGTAGTATTAGTAGACGTTATGATTTTTCTCCGAGGCAAGTGTTGTAGCGGTTATATTCAGACCTCCTGCTCGGTATGTTAATAATTCGATCATTGGTCCTTATTGTGTTCGTTACATGTCAGTTGTTTTTATTGCCTCAAACTGTCACCTTTTCGTATACCCCTTCTGCCGGCGACTTTAAGTTCGGCATAAATTCACTCCCAGGAACGGCCGTGTAGGTCGATATTAACATTGTTGATTCGATGGCACCTACGACGATACTGACTGCTTCCTGTAATACTTTGGTACCGGTGAACTAGTGAGAAGAACGGAAGATCACACTTGACGCGTCCTTGCGAGGGCAGCGGTGAATACAACGTCAGGCAAATGTTTGGAGGCTTGAAGGTGGATGTAAAGTATTTCGTGCTCACGCCTCCTGTACCTGTCAAAATCTGATCAGCATCCTGCACGATTGCAGGCATTACCTACACAATCATCCACAACATGAGATGAATTTGCATGAAATAAAGACATCCTTCTGGGTATTCCCTACCTTGAAACGCGCTCGACGCCACAAATAACGGCCACAGAAGGTTAGAACAGCGATTGAATTAACGAGACCACGGCATTTGCATGCACATAAATACAATGAGTATGATATAAATCCAGGTCCGTACAAACATGAGAAGGGGAAGGAGCGACTGGTTCGGTGAAGAAAAGTGAAAGTGAAAGTGATGAGTTAAAACTATTACAGCCTTGTAACAGCCTTGGAATCAAGTGGCATGCCTGCGAAACACCACGATGAACTTGTGAGAATTGCAGATGGTATTAACACTTACCAGACGGATCGATCCCATTGCGAGCAAGGATTTGATTGTGGCGAATCAATCTTGCTTGGTCGAAACTGCGTGTAAAAGTTCCGATAAGCCGCTTACTCCAGCACACTGAGACACTAAAAGAATCGCGTACTTCACCCGTTGAGTCCGCATGATCTCTAGCACCTCTTGCGTTCCCTGCTCATCCAGTCCCGCTCTCGAATCTCCCTCGGCGACGTTGGCTGCCTCAATGTCAAACATCGGAGAGCTCAAACCTGCGCGCGCCTGATCAGAAAAAGAGGCAAGCGGCGTGTAGTGGTTAAGGCCTGGAAAGAAAGCCTTCACTCTTGGAGGGAGAGATGTCCTGTAGCGATAGCCCACTGAAGATAAGTCAATTTATGCCAACTCATCATCTGCTGCGGATACTCACGCATTGCTAGGGCTGCCAGAGATGCCAGGAGGGAGAGGTAGAACAACATAGTAATGTACAATGCTCCTCTTCTTAAGCTGAAATATGCGACAATGCTTATGAAAATGTCGCTTGCGTGCTTCGATGGCGAGCCGCGACAAGGTTGGAGTCCGTTGGTTCAGGACAAGGACAAAGCATCACGATGCATCATGGTTACCACGTGTCGTAATAATGTGGCTGTGAGAATAGCTAGGGGTGATTCGTTTCGTTTGCTGCTCAACGATTCAGTAGAATACCTTCCAATTTTATACCAACTCACGACTATTTCCAGCCAGAGAATCTTCCAGACTACTATAGTACTTGTTCAATAAAGAATTGTTCCATCCTACGCAATTCATGACAGGGTGTATTACACTGGGACTTCTATCGGATCCTCTCAAACACCCCTAGTGGAGCCGGTGTTCACAAGCCCTTATTTACGTGCACCGGTGAAGTTCCCATTTCTATGTTGGTATTAGAATTCTTCGTCCAAGTGTGAAATTCAAACATCGTAATTGTGCATGAGGATAATGACCCCGTAATATGGTCGGTGGGTATAGGCCAGCTATAATATGCTAGGGCTCTTGTGAATCGAATGAGAAATCAAATGGCCCATCATTTAATTTACACATGACTCAGAAGAAAGCGAATGAATGACCTGACTTTGCATACTTGGCAGACGTAATACCGAGTGCTCTGCCCAGAGATACATACCTAGTAGAACTTCAAGTTGTATGGGAGGACGGAGTTCAGCGAAAAAGCAGTAAACTCGAAAGGCTGATCACCGGATTCGACCATCATGATCCACATAACTGAACTATTAAAGTTAGGGCGTTCAGCATACGTGGACGTCTGGTCACTTACTGCTGACATGAATGTTGAGCGAATTGGCGGGGGACCGTCGACCCGTGAGCCGGAGAGGCTTCGACCCTCATCCAGAGCAACAGTCGGCGAGAACTACAGTAATTTCACTGTGTGCCAAATGGGTACGGTGGGGATTGTTCTGAAGTTACAGCGTCCATCGCAATCGTAACCTACTAATAGTAACGTCATGAAGACAGTGAGAGGAGCAGACTATACAAGGGATTGATTCTTGACTCCATGACGGCTGATTACATGTTTTGTGTGATGCCGCGCGGAGTGTAATTAGGCATGTCCAGTGCCTACACGCTTGAAACATGCTTTCCTTCTTTCAAAGTCTGACTACGGGAGACTAGCCTACACGTGCTCTGATGTCGATTCTTCCGTAAAACCAGGCGTTTCGCTGCAGAAGAATTACCACAGGAACACCGAGGACCACGAACTTCTTCGTCAGGCCATCCGTTAATCGCCATGCAAGGTATGACGCTTCCTGTTCTGTCAAACAAAATAAATGCAATGCAATACCCACGACCAGCCTCAATAGATGGATAATGAGATAGACCACGAGCCAGAATACACCTTAGAGCTAAGTATACAATGGGAACCAAGACAAAAAATGGGTACATCATAGGGGGGATAGATGAACAGGGATATACAGCGTACATGAAATCGATACAAAAAAAGCATGAAAATGTCACAAACGTCAGTCGACTCGTCGGGTATAGGTCAAAGATCAAGGCACGCGGCGCTCCCTTCCCCGAACGACCAGCCCTCCGTCCCACATCCGCACATCCCAGCCATCGTCCACGAGCGCACGGTGCACCGCAGGCTTCAGTATGCCCACGCCTCCTGCGGAGTGGGCACCGCGTCCAGTAATGAGGCGAAGAGGAGATGCTGTGGGGTGGTGGTCGGGAGAAGAGGTAATGAAAAGAGGCACATACGTAGACCCGCTCAGCAAAGTGCCCAGAAACTCACACAGGTTGCGACAACGCACTCACCAGGTGAACACCCCTCCCTCTCCAGTATCTCGCTGGTAATCACTATCGCCTCTTGAACGCACGTCCCATGCAAGTCGATGGTTCTTTTATCGTGCGCGGCGTGTCTACAGTGAAGTGCGTTAGTATCGCTTTTTAGAGTAATCAAGAGAAATTCTGTGTCGGAAATATTTTACGCGTACACGAGGGGAAAGGCAGAACGCAATAAGCCGGAAAACCGAAATACTAACCTCTTCGCCTCAACTAACCCCCTCGCCTCATCCAATGCATCCCTACGCGCGTTCTCCGAGACCTCTCTCGCTTTCTGGGCGTAGTACAGCGCTACGTCCCCACCCCATGGTTTCCGCCACGCCCGGCTCGCCTCGCGCAGCAGCTCGTCTCGCTCTTTCCGCGCTTGCATCCCGCGCGTAACGTACGAATGCCGAGCCCCGACAAGGTTTCCTCGCGCCGCTTGGCTAGGGAGCTCCCCGTCGTCCCCTTTCCCCCCTTTACCGAGCCCATTACCCGCACCACGGACCTTACGCTTGTACGCGGGATTATGGTCATCGGGCGGGTGTGCGGTGCGGGGGGAGCGGATCGGGACGGCCTGCCATGAGTTCTCTGAAGTTGGTGATCGTGTGGGACTGGTCGGGCTGGATAGGGAGGATGTAAATTTCCGCTTGGACGTTGGTAAAGGCTGCACAGGCGGAGGACCTGCTGGTAGCTTCTCACGTGCAGTTGAAGGTGAAAGAGGCGGTGGGAGGTGATATATTCCTGCATTAGATTCGGGATGCTCGAGATCTCGCAGGATCCAAACGACATCTAGAGCTTCGTCCGGCTTATTCCGTGAGGCAGTGAGTGCGAGGCGGGCATCTGCGTAGAGAGTGTCACGTTGTTCCCCGTCAAGAGTGGCGAATGTCGGCGAAGCCTGGAGGAGGTCGAGGAGGGCGGAGAGCGTGTTGGTTTCTGCAACTTGATTAGATCGCTTGATAGGGTAATCTGATTTGGTTTGGTGTTTCTTGCCGGATGTCGAGGGCAGTGCTGCAAGTGCAGCACGGAGGGCGCACGCTGGCGTGGCGTACGTCGGGGAGTGGAAAAATGAAGCAAAGTGAGATGCCGGGGCTGGAGGAAGTAGTGCAGCGAGTTGGGTAGAAAGCGAAGAGACGTGTGTCCATGCATCCACACCTGCATCCACCGTCATCTTCGTTTTTGCTGGGGATGGCAAGGCATGCTGCGTCTGCCTCACATCCACGAGTTTGATCGTGCGCCCCTTGGCCTTCTTTTTTGCGGGAGTGGCGAGCTTTGGTATTGGTTTCGGCTTCGTACGTACGACGGTTTCCCAGCCTTCAGTAGGGGATTGTAAAGGGGTGGATTCAATGGCATCGAGTCCGCGCTCCTCAAGGTCGCGGATATGCTCCATGGTCAAAACATACTCTACCACCCTTTCCATGTCCACATCTCCCTCTTCCTCCAGCGCTTCTACATTCGCATTTCTCAGCAGCCGCTCGAGTCGTTCGGTGGGCACATCTGAGAAAGCTTCTTGCAAGAAGCCAAGTGGAGAGCTAAATGAATGCTGAGAGGATGATGTGTCTGAACCTGAGCTTGTCATCGTTGTGTTGTCGCACAGTTCTGGAGTGGTTGGAGACATAGTGGACATAGTGGAGAAAGAGTCGAGAGAAGCTTCCACAGCGTCCATCTCCTCTAGATCGTGCTCATGTATTTGGGCATGGTTTGCGAGAATTATCAGTGTTTCACGTATATTCTCGACTTGGTCTGGTGTGAGGGTGGTGTCGTCGTCTCCAACATGGTCTGCAATGATAGCTGCAAGGAGGGAAGTATCAAGTTGGGGGCAGAACTCAGCCTTGGAGAGTCGAGATAACCTTCAGCTACTGCGCCTCAAGGATTATGTAGTACAAGGAACGCACCTGTAAAGATTCGTATAGTCCTCCCATCTGTAGACCTTGGAGTCCGTATGGAGTGGGCTACCTGATCCGCCGGTATTTGTGGTGGTGTGATGTCAATTCGGACATGCGGAAACTTCGTGTTTGATTCATACCCCAATTCATCTGCCATCATGCGGGGTCGATCGGGCGACTTCAAATTCTGTTTACGTCAGATTATTAGAATTACACCCCTGCTCATTGGGAGAAGATAGATTATAGACTGGCACCATCCTGTCCCTGTCGTCTCGTCCCTGAGCGCGTTAATCGCTAGTTCAAATTGACTTCTAGTCGTTACATATATACCTCCTCGATTCTCTGCGCCTCCCGATACACCGTGCTCAGCGAAGATGCTATTACACGAACAGACTGGACTATGAAGTCATCAGGGATCACTGTTTCACTAGACAATTCAGCCCGTAGGAGAGCACAATCATGATCTGTGTACGGGCTACTACGGGGCTCAGGAAATGACTGGGAATTACATTCGCAACACTGATCATTAGATGATGGTCTCGCTATAGGTTTGTACACAAAAGTGGATCATGATGCTAATTATTACATATAATAGGTGTGAAATGATAAAACAAGAGACGTGCAGCGAACACGATGGGGACGAATGATTATTAATATATTGAGTAGGAGATCTGGATGTAGCCGCTACAATGCTTGCCTCTCAGAAAGATTACAACGTCTACTTCTACATGAGACTGGAGTGTTTGGGGCAAGAAATATTACTCGCATCTTCATGAGCCTTCAGCCCCCAACTGCTCGGGAGATAGAGAATCATAAATTGGACACAGCTGATTCCAGTCAGCTATAAGACTGTTTAGTCATGGAAGCACAGTTTCCCAGTTATGACACACCTGGTATAGGATTGTTGTGTGCACTGGTATCAGACGGACTTTCGGCCATCACCACGGCAAGACCGCTATATATGAGGGATTAGCTTTGTCTTTTCGTGAGGTCATGAAAAAATCTTACAGATCAAGGTGCCAGTCAATGTGACTTAGTTCCAGAGTTAATACATTCCTCGACATTCGATAAAAGTGATGCCATACCAATGCAAAAACCAAGGGCCAGAATTGTCAGTTACCCATCGTATGACTATCTGTTGACTGTCGCCGCCAGCGCTCACCACGTCACGGCGAACAGGGTTCACGTAATTGAACGTACTGTTGCCTGCACTCTGTACGACATCGAAGGTATGCTAAT
>KV448449.1:7092-30955 GCA_001658105.1 Rhizopogon vinicolor AM-OR11-026
GCATCAGGCTCTGCTCATATGCATAGTGGTAGTATATGAGCAAATATGTCTCTATCATTTATTATTTTTATTATGCATTATATCTACTGTATTTAACTTCCGGCGATCGCGCCACCAACACCGATGGGCTGCCACTGGTATGCACGTCAAGTTTCAACGGAACATTATCTGATAGTTCACTTCAAGCATGTCATCGGGCAAGCTAGCCAAACTGATTCTGCGTGTTTGCTACCACAACTGCTGTGATCTTAAATTATGTAAAGGATTGCCAAAGTATCAATATTATGAGTTACCAGATCCACGATGCATGAGCATGAGGGTGACTGTTGCACCACGCCTGAGCAGTTAAGCATTCACACCCCGATCGCGTTTGAACGTTTGAACAACAAACAGGAATCTTTGAGTCACTCCACGGTCCTCGCTACGACTTTTCGAAACTGAAAGGGAGACGTGAGGATTCTCTGCCTCATCCATTCCGGCAAAGTTCGCCGCATGTCTATTAAGATAGTGCCACGTTGGCTGAAATAAACACTGGCATCGGCCGGAATGCATGACGAAGTGAGAGAACCACTTAATGCTGCAAGTCATTTCGATTAGGCTTTGCAGGGCTCTACTCCAATATGAATAGAAGTCAGGAATGACATGCGAAATGACTTCTAGTGTTAACCGCGAGTGCTCCGCCGTTCCGCATTTACTAACTTTGCGTACTTTACATCCAACTCCCGACTATTTTCTTCATGAGAACGAACGGCTGGCGTACAGCGATACTCCACGCCGTCCTCGTCTTCTGAACCAGTCCTTAGTTCGAAGCTAACGGGCCGCCTGTCTCGGACCCTCGTAGACATATTCTGCAGACACCATTCGAGGGCTTTCTCCGTACGTTCCTTAAGCATCCTCTGACTGATGGAATGCTACAGGAGGGCGATAGCTGAGCCAAAGATACAGCACGAGCGACTTGTGGAGTCCCTCAAGAACGAGGAGTGCTTGAAATGGTGCACCAGCATACGACCTGGCACCAGACATCATATCTTCCACTTTCTCCAATGTTTTCATGTATGGTCCAATTTGGAGGGCATCTAGGATGCCGACTCGGATCGTATCGTTGTACATCTGACATAGGCGAGCGGCGAATTCCACCGCAGCGCCATCCAGCCAACTCATCGGTGATCCGTCGATGAGGAGTTTCTCGTATAGCTTCATATCCTTGAGGTGCGTTTCGACGAACCGAGATCTCTCCTCGACCTTTGAAGGAACGAAGGCACGGCAAGGGGGGCGAACGTTCGCAACATATGGTGCCACCTCCATTAATGTTCGATGCGAGGCATCTGAAGGGAGTGCTTGAAGAACGCTCTCAGCCCACTCCAAGGTAGGAGAGATGCCTGCAAACGTGATGGGATCTGGTTGGCGCGAAACCGCCGAGTGAAGCATGGGGAGTTCGTGTGCATGAAGAGTCGTAACGAAGCCTCCCGGTTCTCCATGTAGGCCGTAGCGTCCTGCACGCCCAGCAATCTGCTTGATTTGGGAAACCGACAGAGGTCGTTCAACAGTCCCGTCAAATTTGTGCAAGGTTTCGAAGATGATGCGCTTGATTTTGCTAAGCCAAGCATAAGACGGTTATTGCAACGAAGGGTGTGATGTGCTTACAGATTAAGCCCCATACCAATGGCATCACTTCCGACCATTACATCATAACCGCTGTGGGGATCATTGAAGAGTGCAGCTTGCTCAGCACGAATTTCAGGCGGGAGCCGCCCATATGCAACCGCGCAGCACAAGCCAGTACTCTCTTCTACCTTGCGCTTCAGTGCAAATATTCCGCTCCTCGAGAAAGCGACAAGACAGTCGCCCTTCTGAACTCTACTGAAATCTCCCTCCAGTGACTCGTCTTGAACAGTGAGAGGTGTCAGACGCTCATAACGATTGATGAAAAGCTCGTCATCTGTGTCCTTCAAGAGCGCTCGGACAATCGGGACGGCAACGTCCTCGCCACAGAGATGGAGTTCTTCAGCAGGTACACCCAAGACCGCAGCCGTCCACGCAGATCCACGGTCCGGGTCAGCAAGCATCTGGATCTCGTCCACAACTGCCACTTCCACCGGAATGTTATAGGACGTCATCTCTACTGTGCAACTCACAAGACCTGCATCCTCAGAAACAATCCTAAACTCCTCTCCGGTGCGGAGGTTGCATTCTCGTGCGTACTTTGCTTTGCCTTCTTTCCGCACGGTCGGCCGGGACACCGTCTCCTCGATGATGTCCATGTTCGTGGTAGAATCGGGCTCAGAGTCAGCATCTGGGTCCATCCCCAGGGGCACGATCTGGCCCTTGTTGAGCCGATCCCAAATTTCATGCGCGAGTAACCGCAATGGACCGGAGTAGACGCCGGTCTTGGCTGCTGCAAGAGCACGTAGAGCCATGTGGGTCTTGCCACTGTTCGTGGGTCCAACGTGCATGATGACTTTGCGCCGCATGGAACGCGCTCTTGGATACAGATCCGCGGGGTACGACAGATCGGCGGTGGAGTATAGATATGATATTTGCTTCAGCGTACTCTGCGACACCGATTCCCCAAGATATTTTTGCCGCTCGGGGTCGGAGGCCCACGAGTAGAAAAGCTGGGTGAGAACCTGGTCTAGTCGGAGTCCTAGATTCAACTCGTTTGGGGTAAGAGCAAATCTCTTCACGTCGAACTTTTCTTGTTCGACTGAGTCTTCGAGTAACCCTGAAATAACTTCTTGGGTGAATACTGAGAGAAGAAGCCGGACGTCTGGACGTGGTATCCCAAAGGACTCCAGGCGACTATGAACATGCGGAAGATCTGCCCACTGGCGAGCCCTTTTTTGCATGATGCCGAGGGTTTCAATAGAATCCCGCACCGAGAAACCGCCCAATGTGTGACTCTTCGGCTTCATGACTTGCTGAGTATTGGAACGACCTCCACGTTTGAATCCATCGCGTTTGAAGCCATCATGTTGACGACCGGGAAATTTTGGTGTTTGTGAAGGGTAGTATGAATTTCCTGGTCGTTGATGCGAAATATTTGAGCGGAGCCGACGGAAGTGGATTTGGCTGGCTTCTAACCAACTTTCAGACTTTATGGACCTCGAAAGGAGAAGTCGACAGCAAGGCAACATAACGGTGTATTATTGAAGCGTAGAGTTGTTTTATGCTGCCTTTATAAAGCCATGGGTGCTGGTGATGTTCGACCACGAAGGTTGCATGCAAAAAAGCGGTTGTTTGGTGATGTTAGAATCAGAAGGTTCTTCGCTGAAGAAGAACTTGAAAACCATCAAGAAATAAGTCGAGGCTTATAAGTAGCACCAGCCATGGCAGCCGCCGCCATCCGCCCTATGCGACTTGCTGCGCTAACTAAAACGCGCTGCTCCATATTCCAAACTGCATACAACCCTACGTCGGCACGCACAGGTGCCAAGTACCTCCGCGCACGACTTCGCGGGCCTTCTATGGTCAAATATTACCCAGCAGAAGCCAATATTGCGCAGATCATCAGACAATGGCCTGAGTTGGAAATGAGAAACTATGCAGAGGAGGAAAGGCTACAGGATGTGGAGGACAAGAAGAAGAGAGGGAAGGGTGCACCGAAGAAAGCCAAAGAGAAAGGTGAGTCGAGACCTTACTGCGCACTTGTACAACTAACCCCTCGTATTCAGGCGACAGTCGCAGAGCCGGCAGGAAGCGGTAACGATGGCTTGTGGTCTTTCATTTCTGGTCTTTTCGCCGGATTGCGAGTACTTATTATACCATGCTCGACCTATTACTGCACATGTCAATACTACATCCGTCTCTGCTCAGCATGTTCCTTCCATGCCTGCAACGTCATTTACAGAACCGTCATAAGTACCCATCTCTAACAGTGTCCCCGAGAAGAGGTCGTCGAAGCCCTGGAGAAGACCAGCACTCTGTAACGCAAGTGGATAGTCCTCTCCGTTCGTGTCCAGCGCCGTCAGCCATTCCTCCAGTCCAGCAGTGCCTGTGACGAGAAGACTGCGTAACCTCGTTTTTTCTGTCTGACTTACAGGCGAGGACTTTATCGGCGGTTCTCCTGGTTTAATGTGGTCCACGGGGACTATGAGATCGACACCCTCTCCTGCAGTCGGGTCCCAGACTTGACTCTTCAGCACTGCTAACCATGCTTGGTCAAGGTCATCCAGAAAATCTAGTAGCGATTGGAGCTCCTTCATTTCCGGAGGATATCCTGGTACTGAAGTCATGACGTCGCCAGTGAGGCGAAGGAGGAATGCAGTGCGTAGGTACGAGGATGGGTCTATAGGTGGGATTTGCAAGATAAATGCTAGCAGTTTCTGCGTGGCATCAAGATATGCTGTGAGAGTTGGAAGACTGGTCATTGACGGATCTAAGCTGTTCATGACTATCTCAGTACTTTCGAACGGAACTTGCGGAACGCATTGATGCCGACCGTTTCTTGAATGCACTGCTGATGTCCATGAAAGTGCCTTCAATATACTCCACAGCTTTTCTTTCCTGGACTCTGGAGAGAGCTTGAGGAATCTTTGATAACCCATTAGAGGACACTTGGGCCATCTTGGCTTGTTGATGAGAAGAGCAAACCGTCAAACATGTATCAACATGGCGATAGGAAAAGTCAGGTCGACCCCATTCCAACTTTTGTATTCGACTTCTCATATACTTAATTCCTCAGACTCGACAACATGTCAGAGAGATAGATAAACTTTGCAGTCTCGCAATACAGATGACCACCTAGGCCTTACCTCCCAAAGCTTTTGGCGCTACCGGGAGAGCTATTGTGTGTTGACACCAAGTCCCGACAGTATTATCATCTGCATATCTACCGCAGCTGTCAAGATGATACGCTCCGTGATGCTACACCGCATTGACGACAGCCACGAAATGACCATGAGACGGTATGTCTCAAGTGGTCTTTGTATACACAAACCCGCTGATAAATCCCGAAGATTCTCATCATTTGAGTCCTATTTTCGTGTTCACAGGGAGCTTCGCCGTCAGACATCCACGCATAGACCATTGATCTAAGGGATAAACTGACCTCCCTGAGAAATCGGACAGGAAGTCATGTGCACCCAGCTCGGCCACCTTCCAGCATACTTCTCTCAATGAGCTTGACACTCTGCCCTCCCGCCAGCAACGCGGACCAAGAATAGCTCTCACCGGGCGAGCATGCCCATCTCTCAGTCTACTGATCTATATCAAACGTTCAAAAGTGTCTGCTCAACGTATTTTGAGCGCGAGTGTCGCATGTCATGCTGGTCTATTTCATATATAGGTTCTTCGGTGAAACTGGCTAGGTATACGAGAATAAAAGGTGTGATTCCGTGGTACGCTTCTGCAGCGGTCACCCTCACTCAACCTCACTCAAAGCAAAGCCTCTTACCACTTAGCACATCATGAAATTCGCATCGGGCATCTTCTCCATCGTTGCTATGGCTCTGTCCGTCCTCGCTCAGACTGAGAGCCTTTCCTATGACACCACTTACGACGACTCTACCCTCTCTCTCGACTACGTTGCCTGCTCGGATGGGCCCAATGGGCTCATCACCAAGGGCTACACAACTCTTGGCTCACTGCCTGACTTCCCTTACGTTGGCGGTGCCTATACTGTCACAGGATGGGACTCAGCTTACTGCGGAACTTGCTATAACGTGACCTACGGAGAGACGACAATTGCGGTCCTCGCCGTTGATACTGCGAGTGAAGGATTCAATCTCTCAGAGGAAGCCATGAATGCGCTCACTGATGGTGAGGCTGTGTTCCTGGGGAGAGTTGATGTGACTGCAGTTGAGGTAGACGCCTCTGTTTGTGGTTTGTGAAGGTAAGCAGATCAGTTTCCTCTCATTTAAGTAATCTGGAATCATGAATAGACCTCAATTCGTGTCACAGGAGCATGTTCAATTCTCGTATTATTGGGTTCAGGGGGTGACAAGGACTGGAACTGTACATTAATCATTCATGTATTTCGCCTTCTATGGGACATTATTGAGCTCAAGCATATATATCATACATACCTACGAAGGACCATCCACCCATATAGTATTCCGCTAGGCTAGAATCCATACACCCAAGACTGCATGAATACTGCCTCATACCGCTCTGCCAACGAAGCAAACACCATAAGAGGTTCTTGCGAAACCGTCCACAGACCTGCCAAGATAGGCACCAGTACTGCACCAGCGACAATCTTGCGTGTTCGGGGGCGCATACGAAAGTCCCGAGAAGCGAAACGCGACGCTTGAATGATTTGTGCACCTTCCACTGCATGTAGCATCACGCTTGCTACCAGCCCACCATACAACACCCAGCTCCGCCATGGGAACCTAGCCAGGCCCATTTTGACAAATTCGAAGTCTAGCTCCGAGGGCCCTACTGCGAATATAGGTGCGGAAGGATCGGTCGGGGAGAGGCGGTGAGTGAAGAAATGAATGGGTAGGAAGATTAGAAGAGTCGAATAGGCCGCGAGGCTGAGACTGCTCGTTATCTTGCGAGGAGAAGCTGAGCGCGGAGCAATGATTCTTTTCGCAATGCTTGAAGCTACGTGGGCCGCCAGAGGCGCGAAGAGCAGATATCTCTCTCCAAAAGAAGTTTGGTAGTATTCCCTGCCAAGAAGCTTTGCGAGCCAGGAGTAAAGCGATGAATGTCAACATCTCCTTCGCACCATTTGTATGGTATGATTGGCACGTACCATGACATTGGAGGACAAGCTGGAGCCACCGACATTTGCAAGTGCTGGTGCGGACAGATGAATGAGGATGAAAACTGAAAGGAAAGGCGCGGAGATGTGTGCGACATTTGTCAGGATTGCTTCTGCCTGTCTTCGTTTTGACCCGCGGGCGTTGTCTCCCTGGGCTGACACCATTTCTTCATCGCGAGGCAAGAACGACCGCTTGTAGTCCTTGAATAGTCCGAGAAAGGTGCTGCTGAGATTCATGTTGGGTTTGCAATATTACTTGTGTCAAAGTGTGTGTTCCCGTTGAACTCGAACCAACTCGCAGACATATCCAGGACATCTCTGCCAAATCGTTAATTTCGCTTAGTGTCACGCCCATCTCTTGTCCACTGACAGTCTCTGGACGTGACACTATGCAAATTACAACTGCCTTCCGGGCTTTCGTTTTTCATACGTAGTTCCTTGAGCAGCCCATGGATAAACCGAATCGTCCTAGCACTTATTATTATGCACATGAACTACTACAAGCCGAGAGAAATGTGGATATGCATGGTGGAGAGGTGAGCATATTAAGTGGTTGCACTGACTGAGTAAGGAGCCGATTAGTGGACGTAAAGGAGAAGCGACATGAAAACACGTCGTTGGAACTGTGGACTATGGAAACAGCTAGGGATCATTCTAATGCTACATGGTCAAGATAGCGCACGGAGGGGGTCGTCTCCGCGGCATGGGTTTTGAAGTTGATGCGTGATCATGTGGCTTGCTCTTGGAAGAGTGCCGAGTATTCGATATCGCGTGGAATACCGAACGTAGGGTCGGGGTATTCGGGGAGGGGAAGGGGATTAGCGAAGAAGTCGAAATTATGTAGGCCGATGGCATAAGCTTCCAGAGCCTGTGCGCGCTCCATTTCTTCGTAAGGTGTCAATGGCTCACGAGGAGACGCTGTTTGCTCCGGCATACAGGTGAAGTGGGACTGGCTATTCCAGCCGGCAAGGGAAGAGGCAATGGATGTCAGGGAGGAAGGTGTATAGGTGAGTCCGTTCCGGCTCTCTGAGGGTTGGTAACCAAGCTCAGGTGGAAAGCGCGATGTATTGCCTATTGACTTGTTACGTTCCTATAGGCAGAACTAAGCATGTATGGAGAGAAAAAATATCCGAGACATACCCCCGTTGATGCATCTTTGAAGCCAAAGGATGCGAAAATCGGTCGCCCGTCTGGATATGCACTCCCGTCGTCATGCTGTGAGTCATCCGCGTCTGCAACAGGAGCAGCTTGCTCATCTGAGGAATCGAGTGAACGACTCATAGACAGTTCGCACGGACGCTTCCTCAACCCGGAGACCTGCCGCCTCATGGGACGAAAGCGATAGTGAGGGTAGAGGCGTGCGTGCTCCTCCCTCTCCTTCTCTGCTAGCACTTTGTAGCGTCCCTTGTCCGAAACAGACAGCTGCTTCCACGCCTCAGCTGCTCGCTTCGAGAGAGTTTTGGCGGTGGGATTGGGTAGCTCCGATTCCTCGTCGCCGTCCTGAGCAGCTTGACTGTGTGCGCGCGAGTATTCACAGCGAAAAATGATGAACGCGTTTCTAGGCCGAGGGATCCAACTGGGGTCCCGGCTCCTGTTACGCTGCGCGCGCCGATCAGAGGAAGGAGCCATTGGCTTGTGAGTGATACATGAGGTGGACGCGATAGCATGTTTGGGTAAGAGGTACATTTGGTCGGGAATATGAACGTCATGGTCGTCTTCCACGGATGGAGACCAGCCGCGGAGGACAGGGTGAGCAGTGAGGACCATTGAGACCAGACCAGAAGGGAAACCAAAGTGAGTTGTGTTATATGAACAGCTATTTGTCAGGTTCCAGGGACCGAATGATGATGGAGGGCTCATATCGAGCGGCGGCCCGTAGGGAGGAATCTCAGATCTGGGCCGTGTTGATCGAACGGATCGATTCAGTTGTCTTAGTCATGATTTAATAATTATTGTTAATAGATCAAAACTATAAGCTTCCCGTGGATATTATTTCCCTATTTGGACGTACCGAAATGAACTGAAACCCTTCTCTTTACAAAACATAACCAAATATTTAAGCACTAAACGTTTAGACTGGAGACACCAGATCTCGGACTCTTTAAAACCCCCTATCACATAAACAATAACAAATTTTCATGTGATACCCTAAGCAAGGCGCTGTGTATAAATTTAGACAAAGCAGTGTAGATAATCATGCTAGACCGAGGCGTGTCCTTACTTCCACCATCGTCCGCTCGGAGTGTTCAATGGCGCGAGCGGCCCCACGACGCGCTACTTCATCAAGATATGCCCTTTCATGACGAATGCGTTCGAACTCTGCTCTCGGGTCTTTGAGGAATTCCTCAACAACCTCTGCGACATCACGTTTCAAGGTTCCATGACCCTGGTTCTCGTACATTTTTGACACCTGTGTGACGTCTCTGTCGGTGCAGGCAGCGAGGATGGTAAGAAGGTTCGAAGTTCCCGGACGACCTTCAGGATCATAAGTGATACCATGAATAGAGTCTGTCACAGCAGCACGGATTTTCGATTGGATCTGAAGAGCGGTATCGGTGAGTAAGATTCGGGACTGGAGGTCAGGGGACGATTTCGACATCTTGGATGTTGGGTCCTTGAGTGATAAAATACGCTTCGATGGGGCTGAAGGGGATGGGTCAATGTTTATATACACGCAACCTCGGGTACTTACTGTTGACGTAGATCGGAAGGGGAAATACGGGAGATGTTCCTTTGAATGTTCTATTGAAAATATCAGCGAGATCTCTTGTGAGCTCTATATGTTGTTGTTGGTCCTCGCCAACAGGGACGTGAGTAGCTCTTGGAAACGTATCAGACGCGTATAAAATCATTAGCGTAAGAAAGCTCACTTGTAAAGAAGGACGTCAGCGGCTTGAAGCACAGGATACGTAAATAAGCCAGCATTAAGCATCGACTCGTCTACTTCGTCCTCAGAGCCAGAATTTCGTGCTGCAGCTAATCTCGACTTGTGGAAATAAATAAGGACTCATCCCAACCACACTGAGAAGATCGCACCTTCCACGTCGTCATCCGGCGTAGCTTCCCCATGGGTGTTATGCAGCTTAGTATCCAGCCAAGTTCGGTATGGTGAGGATTCTACGGTAACATTAGCAGAAGAGTTGCGAGAATAGTGCGAAGAAATACATGGTCCTGATGGAATATTATCGACCGGCCGGGATCGATACCTATGGCAAGTAAAACAGCGAGCATATCATTCCTTGCGGCCAGTAACGCAGCAGGGTCCTGCGGTAGGGTCAATGCATGCCATCCAACAATGGAAAATAGCAGTTCGTCTCCAGGCGCAGCTGATTTTTGCAGTTTCACCCAGTTGGACAGTGCGCCTAGGTAGTTCCCTAGCTACTGCTATGTCAGCTGTTCCGTGTCAAAGTTATGAATGTGATCTTACATGGGGTATACCAGTTGGTTGGATGCCAGACAAGATCACGCGTGACGGGAGTGTTTCGGGTGACTGGGGATGTTCAGCAACGTAAGAGGTTTGGGAGAAATGCCGACTGGACAATGCTGCTGGTCGCGCAAATGGGATTGCCCTGAGTGCATTAGGTAGTGAACAAGACAACCAGTAGACGCTCATCTGCGGTTTGCGGCCGTTGGACTGAGGCTCAAAACAACGGGAGAGCGTTTTTCAAACTCCGCTGATACTTGTCTCTCTGCTTTACTGACGTCAAATTGCTGGCCGGCCATCTGCAGAGTCCAGACCACGGTCACATGGAGTACGATCCCTTCGTGGACCTTCCTGGTGGCGAGAATTTTCGCGATGTGACTGCATTATTTGAGGATGCTGCCGAAGGTGACCAGATATGTTTGTGTTAATCCACATTCGTACTCATTCTCCAAGACATGCAACCCGGGGATTTATTACTGGCTGATGGATTTACGCTGCAGGATGCAATGGCATCGTTTGAGGTGCACATTCTTTGTTTCCCAAGCTAGGCTCACTTATTGATAATGTCTCAAGATAGGCGAACCACGCTTTGACAGTGGCATGGCACTCCTGGACAAATCTAAGCCCTCTTTCAACCCCCTCGCTCCGCTTACCTCGGAAGAAGTGTGCTGGATCATCGATCGCTCGTTTTCCTGCGAGGTAAATCAGAGACTGCGTGCACCTCTCCTCATGTATTCATTCGTCCCCTGTCTGGCGCCCAGATGGAATGGCACTCCGGTTACACTCTTTCCCAAACAATATTTTCATTCCTTTACGTCCACTCCTTGAAAGATATTGACCCAGACCTCGTCCCCGGAGGCTCACCGCCACACGCAGACAAGCAACGTCCGCCAGAACTAATTACAGTCGTTTTAAGGGCAGCTGTGATGGGCCTTCTCAAGTGTTGTGACCTAACGTGGAGAGAGCTGAATAAAGGGAACGTCTACGATGTTCGTGAAAGCACCGCTTGAGTTCCCAGCTGTACTTATCTGTGACCAGGCGGAGGACTGGCAAGGCGAGAAATGTGATGTGCCTCTCTCCGAGGCTCTACCCGTCAAATATGTCTGCGGGATACTTGACGAAGCATGTCATTGGCTTAAGACCTCGGCCAAAGGTGTGAAATGGCCCCATCAAAGTGTTTCATCGACATTCATGTGACTACCATAGTTCAGCAACCTTGGCAGGCTATGCTTATGGATAGATTGAAGTTCAGAAAGGTTTGAGATGTTCCGTCTTTCTGGATAGGAGTCTGCTGACATGTGTCAGTCACTGATCGAGTTGTTCGAGACACAATTGTCTCAACCTCACTCTAGTTTGCTTCCGGCAATGATCGATCTAAGCCTGCATTTACTGCGTAATGTTATGACAGCACCCTTATCAGAGCCTGCGCCAGTCTCTCCTGCCCGTCTTGCGTTTGATCCGGAGTTTGCACGTGTCCTCGTATCATACATCCCCCTGCATGTCATACAATTACCGGACCAAGCTCATACATGGGCTTCTCTGAAGGGGCTATTGACGTCGCTGAAGAATGTCAACGATCTGGCAAACACGGCTGAAGTATCTACATGGGAGGTATATGCTATTGTTGCACCTCTATTTGATAGACATTAAAATCAGTTTCAGATTGCTGGGCATCTACAGATGTGGTGTCCAAGGCCCCATAGTCGGTTTCCATACGTGCGTTCGATCACGCAGGCAAGTAATTCGTGCATGACAGGCATCATGAGGTCACACTCACGACATTCTCTAGTCAGTGTTCTGGGACGGGGTCCTCGTACTCAACAGGTTTGCACTCAAACACATTGTGGAGCAGTTCTTCCATGAAACACTGGGCACCTCCTATGACGCCTTCACACAAAGCATCACGACAAGATGGCTGGGTCCAGCACCTCCAGCACTCCCACACATTGAACGCACCATGACACAGGTTTGTTTGAAGTTGCGATACTCTGTATGATCTGTGCTGAATGCAGCACAGATCCTGATAGCGCACATCAAGGCGCTTTGGTACAACCCACCACGGCGGCGCCGATTTTGTGCAAAGTCGCTATTCGACTGGCACGACCTATTTGCCGTTATAACGGACGTGTGTATGCATCTAGCGCCTTCGGTGAGTGTTGCACTGGAAGAAGTACCCTCGAGGCTCAGTGGGCAATGTTTGCTAGCGAGATCCAAGGCTTGACCACGTACGTCGTGTAAGAATAGCCGTGCTGATGTACAGGCTGTCTGTGGTCCGCGAAGTCGTTTTATCGGGATTTCAATTGTCCCTTTACACCAATGAGGAGCGTGTGTTTGCGTACTGGTATGTTGTGCAGGTGCTGGAAATGCACTTGTCTTGCATTGATCAACTAATGTCGGGTATGTCGCGAGGTATGTGGTCACTTTACTTTTTATAATAGCTGAAGCTGACCACACCCAGGCTCGAATGCCTACATCGAGCTCTCGTACCAATCGCAATTCCTTACAGCATTACAGGCCATTTCAATAGCCATATTTGCTGTAAGTGATCATAAACGTAACCGAATGTAGATTTTGACTGGAAGGAAGGTTACGGTGAAACAAATGACCTTCTCCTGGCAACGCACGAGACTCAACTTTCTCCGGCGATACAAGTGGGCTTTTGTGCCCGAGTATGAGGACATCGATCTGCAGCCTTTCGGACATCCTAGCTTTACCAAGTTTGCTGCTGCGTGCGACTCGGAGGCCGTGCACAAGGCCAGTGTTCACAGTAACTATGGGAGGAAATGAATATCTAAATTGATTACAGGATGAACAGTACATCTTTCTGGACAGCATTGCGCTCGCCAGGGAAATTCTATCACGTTTGCTCATGTCACGCAATGGCTGGGCTGGACGATGGAGTGAAGACCGAAAGGAGGTGAGAAAATATGTGATTGCAATGCACCGCAGGTTCTCATCTCCATCAAGTTCATTCAGAAGCTCCTTGACGTGTGCATTAATTTACACAAAAGATTTCCCTCAACTAAGCAGGTCTTAACGACATGGGACACGAACAGCTTGAAGTGGGATCCTGATGTTCATCCGTGGTTTCCAGTTATCTCTGGATTTCCTCCAGAACCCCCGCGATAAACGAGCATGTATAGGCGTGCATAAAGAGATTTCTCATCTGGAACATCGGCTACCTAGATATCTGTGTTTCTGCCACAACGTCGGGATTTTCTATTATTAGTGCGACAATCATTAAAAATCATGTCCTCCCGCGACAACGTTGGGATTAATTGTCCTAGGAAGGCAGAGACGTATAGAAATATACTGAAATATACTCATCGCTTCCATAATAATGAAAGAACATTCTTCAGCTTTTTCCCTTTCGTTTGAAACTACCTCATTGGTTAAGCTGAAACCGCCGGATAGAAATCTTGACAGCTGGATGCTGAATCTAAGTCCGGATTCCATGATCTAAGTCCGCGCCGGGCGCCGCCGCTTGGAAGCCCAGGTACCTAAGTCTGAGTGTTATGGCTCAAGTGGAAGCTTTTGACAGAACTCAGAGAGCACGTACGGACCGCTACGGACCGGCAGACTGAGACTGTCATGTGATTTATTCGGTCTCTTGTGCCAGAGCTCACAGCTACAGTAATCGCTTGCACAACGTTATATGCAATGCCTACAACGCGACGACAGGTGTCGAAGGCTGTTACCAGACTCTCATCGCGTGCAAGCCAATACCATGGCGCAGTCACTTTATATGAAGCCACCGGCTCGGCTCAGCCATCAACATCGCGGTCTCCCAGTCCAAAGCCGTCGAAGCGTATCAAGCTCGAGGTTGACTCCAAGTCCTCAGAGCTCTCCGACCTCTCTGACCTCTCCGACCTTGGAACACCCTCCAAGAGCTTACACAAGACGTTGCGAACTGCGAAGCTAGAAGATACAGAATTAGAAGAAGATACGAGCTCGCGAGTAAGGTCCAAATCCTCCAAGAAACCGAAACCAATACCACAGTCTCTGGATACCCCGCACCCTGCTCCACCACGCTGGAAGGAAGCGTATGATGCGATTAAAATAATGCGCACACAAACTGTCGCTCCTGTTGACACGATGGGGTGCGACCGAGCCCAGCACAATGAGACAGACCCGAAGGTTGAGATTTTCCAAAATCCGTACTGTTCCATCTGATGATGACTATTTTTTTAATTGGCAGAACCGACGTTTTTCCACGCTAGTGTCTTTGATGTTATCTTCCCAAACAAAGGATGAAGTCACAGATGCAGCCGTTAAGAAGCTGCGAACTGCCGTAGGGGGCACGCTGTCCATCGCTGCTATCATATCTGCCGATGATGCTACAATCTCAGATGCAATAGCGAAAGTTGGCTTCTGGCGACGGAAAACTACGTCCGTTTGTTTGTTCGATAGAAGTGAAATCAGCCACATATTCATGTTTTCTACCCAGCTACATCAAGAAGGCGGCTTTACGGTTACGGGATGACTTCGATTCTGACGTGCCTAAAACAGTGGACGAGCTATGCTCACTGCCAGGGGTCGGACCTAAAATGGCATTTCTTACGCTTCACGTCGCTTGGAATCTGTATCCATTGTTTTGCTACGCTTTTGATGAACTTGCTGACGCACCTGTAGGAATCTCGGTATCGGCGTGGACGTGCATGTTCACCGTATTACAGATAGGCTGGGGTGGCATCAACGGTCACCAAAGAACCCTGAAGAAACCAGGTTGAATCTTCAGTCGTGGCTGCCCACCGAACTGCACCGTGAAATCAACCACACGCTTGTCGGCTTTGGTCAGGTAAATTTCCTTCCTAGTCACTGGGAGCGTGTTGTAGTAATTTGGAGCCTCCTTTAAACAGACTATTTGCCTTCCTGTGCGACCGAAGTGCGACTCGTGCACATTGAGCTCTAGTGGGCTGTGTCCAAGTGCGAACACAAAATCTGCAAAGAGCCCGAGGAAGCGGAAGAGACAGTCGACTTCAGACCTTGAGCGCAAGTCTGGACCTAAGGTCGATATTGCTATCGAGTCTTCTGAACCATGACGGGTTCGTGGTGACCACTTGCATTTACCTTATGATCAGCATATGCATGCTTGTATCTTGTTTTGCCGAAGTTATGAACGGTGACAGGTCCTAAATTTTCTGAGCAAATTGAGCCCAGCATCATCGATAAGTCCCTCCGCCATTCCGCCATTTTCGGAATTTTGGTGGCTTTTTGTTTGTGGGCGCTCTGGCGTCCATTATTCTCGTATTCGGGACGGGAGCTTTCTGATAGGCTTAGACATCTGCTGACGCGTTGTTATGTCACCCTTCCACGCTGTGACAAACGGTTAACGAAAGATTGGCAGGCACATAGGTGCGTCCTCGTGAATGGTGTGTACTCATGTGAAGACGCTGACAGGTTATTCGAAGGATTGGTCTACGAGGAACCCACATACTAGGCACTCCTGACAACATCGGATGGACGTTAGTACACCCACCTTGATATTCTTGACACACTGGCGTCGAACCGGGAACAATTATGTTTATGTTTAGAACGAACTAGAATTCGCAGACATGGCGACGGCCGAGTTTCATTTCAAACTTGGAAGCCTAAGCGCTTGAACACCCTGTGAGCCTACCGGGTCATGCAACATCTTCTCCATGATGGCCCCCTGTTTCATACAGTGACCTCGCGTGAGTTGTGGGCTGATTATGCATAGCTATCTCATACTCTATTTGCAGGGGATGCCCACTCTGGCAATCGTTTGGGCTACATATGCATAGGGTACAGCCTACTTATCTGCGATGAACTTTAATATGAAGCACGGAATGATAGGGAATGATGAGCCTGTGATCCGCCACTATTTGCGTAATGAATGGGTAATAGGTCTTTTAATACCTGGTCGGTCAGCCCTCGGGGTGCATTCTTGACTGCCCACTCTTTCATGTTTCATTGAGAGACAGTATCCTGTCCGTACCATACGCAGCTATGTCAACCACTGTCACTCCGGCGGAGATTCAAGCAATGGAGCTATACCTCCTGGCAGCCCCGACGTTGAAATACATCAGCCGTGAGCTCTTCACAAATTTGCTCGAAACGAATACGCCTACTAATGATTCGAATGTTATGTAGTTGCTGCTTTAACGCTCTTTACTTGGGACTTGAGTGAGTGTGATCCCTTTCTCCTTTTGTTCTGTTATGATTGACAGGAATGTCAGTCCTTACTTTTCCTCACGAGGTAAGATTTTTTTGAATCGGATAGACACTGCTGCGAAGGTTCGATGGTAACAGGTTAGATTATGGGTGCGTCGAGTTAAGTGTAGATATTGGCTGGCAAGTGACGAAGACCTCTTGCAGAACACTAGATGGACGCCAGTGAAAGCTCTGTTTCTCCTGGTGAGATCATGAGAGCATATTGATTGGACATTTGCCTGATGTTCTCAGAATCGATACTTCGCACTTGGAGCCGCTATCCTAACGACTTTTTGTGAGTTGTGCACCAGTGTGGTCTATGTATGTGGCTATGCATCGATGCTCATTACCGAGATGCATTACAGTGACGTTTGACGTCACACCGACCGAGACTATGTGCGTTCTCTTACTGTTCTATTCTGCTTATGCTCATTTCAGATCAGATGTAAGCTCAAAAATCTTGACCCTATCTCTTCCTAATGGTAACGTCAGGTTCTGCAAATGCATTCTTTGGTGTCATCGGTATGTGGTGGATCCATCATTAGACTCTAATTTAGTTTGACCCGCTCTAGCATTGTTGTTGGTAGCCAACATCGAACGTAAGCTCTCTCAGTCTTCTGATATATTATGTACCCATCAATGTTCAAGTGATTCTCCAACATCGATTATTTGCTTTGTACGGATACGGTGCGCAGAAATACAAATACCTTCGTTTGTCACCTGAACGATATTCAGACAGAAGAATCGTCCTTCCTGTGCTAGCACTCTTTATCGCGGTCTTCAGTACCATGATGGTGATGGCAGTCATCGTCTACCTGTATGAGAAAGGTTAGATTTGTCAATCCTCCCAACTGTAAACTAATCATCGTTTAGACCACGAAGTCCAGATTTTTGGGACATGCAGCATACTTGGGTCTGTGGATTGGCTGTATCTCTTTTGGTACTTACTTTCGTGAACTCCTATCATGACCCGCCCCTCATTCGCCCCTCCAGGGTACCGATGATGGGCTTAGATTTTGTGCTTGTGGTGTTGGCAGGCTACAAATCCCTCCAGCACTATTTCCAGATTCCAGACAAAACCTGGTCTGGTGCACGTCTGATGCGTATCTTCGCGCGGGACTCCATCCTTTATTTCTTCTGGTGAGAACACATGCAAACAACCGGACTTCTGATCTCAGTATTTCTTCCAGTAACTTTTTGGTATACCTGTTCAGCACTTTGCTGGGTAAATTCGGTCCTTCTGAGTATTATCAACTTGGCGCGATCACGATCACACTTATCCCGCCTGTATCTGTGAACCGTCTCCTTATCAATATGTATGACTCAGCCCACGGCGAGGAATCAACTTGGGCAGAAGCTTCGAAAACCAAGGCTTCTCACCAAGTCAAAGACGCGTTGAGGTCTGTCCTCTCACCCATCCTTCTGACGAGTTATTTCACACAATGTTCAGTGTACACAACGGGGACATAGAGCTCGAATACATGTGTACGAAAGGTTCGCGGTGGACGGAGGCATCATCATTGGATGATATAGGTCAGGCTATTTAAAATATTTGCACACTGGAATCTACAAGTTCGTACCAAAAAGTGATACAATCTCGAAGCACAAAACGAGTAGTAGTTGTCCTACCAGATCCATCAAAGCAGAGTGGATGGGTAGTGCGTAGGTATCGGGGTCAAGTCCTTTGGACCACAACAAATTGGTTAACAACCGAGCCACGACAAGTGAGGTGAAGACCTGTTGTGAACTTCAGCTAACGTGAGGTCAGAGCTGGACAATGAAACTTACCGCACAACAAAAGAAAAATACTGATAATATGGCAAATATGATAGGTAATTTTAACCACCCCAATGCACGTAGGATACCGAGGAATAAAATTTCTATTGGGATTGTGATTAGAATTAACGTGATCATCACGAGTCTTGGTGATGGATCGCTTTTGTGCAGGGCCGCGTTCGCAGATGTTGCGTGAAGAGCAGTTGAGAGTCGGGAGACAAATATAGACCCAACGCTGCCAGGAAGCCCTGTTTTCCTGTGTCATGATAACACACACAGTGAAGAGTTCCCACTCACCACTAATGACGATAGCAAGAAGAGGGAACCCTTGGTAACGAGAGGCAAATGTATCAAGGACAATACCAGTACCGCAAGAAATAATCATAGCACCAAAAAGTGGAATCCACCCCTGGGAGATCAGGTCCTTGACATGGCTGTTACGTTTCACTACGAACACACATGACGTAGCGGAAAGGATGGTGAGTATACAACATAAGAGAGGGATGGGAGTATTGACGACGTTGATGAGAACGGAGGAAATAGCGCCAAGAAGGCTGAGTGTAACCAAGTCTCCAAGGCATGACGCTATCGGGGGCGCAATATTGTCTGAAAAAAGTTTAGCTAGCAGCTGGATACATCAAGGACGAGCCCGGATCACTTGCCTGGGTCACGTCCATACCGTCGACATATGATAACGAGGAAACACATAAAGGAACCGAGAGTAATACTAGACAGGCATGTGGACATCATAGCTGAAGAGGCCACCATGGTGAACCTGTCATTGTATTAACCACCACGCGTTAGATATGATTTTACACATACTCAGTCCAACCGGACTTCGGTTTCCCACCTGGAAGCGGAAATGGTCTGGGCGCCCTAGCAGTGAGCAAAAGTGTGCTGTTCTGAGGGAAAGGGTCTACAGGATCCGCGGTGGGAGATACTTCTGGGACAAAAAGACCAAGAAGCATTGCAACACAAGCTGCGACAAATGCCACAACGGTGGCTTGCACTTGTAAGAGTGCTAGATTACCCAAAACGATCTTCCGTTGTACGCGTTTGTCGTCCAACTGGCCCATATTAGCTGCAGTACCCAATCTAGCAGAGAGGTTCATTTCCAAGTTGCCTTTAAGATTCAAAACAACAGGAACTATCATGATCAGCTCGTCAATTGTGCGCATAGCTCTCCAACGCTGTAAGCAAAAAGAAGTAGGTCAAAGCGAGACTATGGACGTCACAGGAGTACTCACTGAGACACGGTCGAGTAGTTCCCCAGTAAATAGGAGGCTTATGGTAGTCATAAGAAGCGTGGGTGCGCACTTTTAAACAGTCAGAGAGTAACGATTCGCAAGATCTGGTCACCTACTTCAACAACAATGCTGCCAACTTGAGACCAGATATTTCCTGCGCGGAAAGGTATCCGCTCGTTTCCTCTAGTTCTTCCACCTGAGCCCAAGAGAGCGGCGCTACCATCGTTTCCATGCTCTATATCCTCGTCAAAGTCCTGCGAGTCGTATTCTGCTGCCCTGTAGCCTGCCTGGGGTGTGACAGCAATATCCTGCAACGTGTCTAACTCGATGTCGTCGCTGTGTTTATCATGGAAGCGTTCCGGGGAGGACTCCATTCGCTCGGAGGGGGCGCTTGCAGGACTAGCGAGTCCCAGTAACTTGGTGGTCAGGCTTAAAGCACGTCGGCTCAATACTTAATGATTGCTTCTCCGGGCAGTGTGGGAAATATATGTTACGTAAGCAACAACAAAACGCTCGGTATTGACTGTGCCAGCGTCAAACCTTAGCAATTCTGGTTCTCAGCTGCTTGCTCATCGCTAATCTGGCACCAGAGCCACCTTCTGCTCCGTATCGGTTACGCGGAAGATTTCAGTAACCGGTCACTGGCTTCGCCTTGTGGTTTTGGGTATCGAGACGTGGCGTGCCTAGTAGCCACTGAACTCGTCGGAAGCGCTGCCATGTCGTCCAAACTGCTTCCCTTTCCTGCAACTACTCCGGCGCGGTCTCCGCTCTTCAGGAACTCTTCGGAGACTGTTCCCCTAACAGATGAACTCGAAGTGCTGCAGGCTGAGCTTATGTTGCTTCGGCACAAGTCATGGGAGCGGGCTAAGAAGGCTGGAGAAGACTTGAAGACTATTGAGGAATCTATGAGGCGAATTAAGGAGAGGGAGAAAGGAAAAGCAAAGGCGGTCGAGAAGGTGAAGCGTGAACGCGGTTGTACGTGTCTATGTCCTATCATGTTGGTTTGAGTTCTCGCTCATGAATCATATATCTCTCATCTCGCTCTTCACCTTTTTGCTCCGCATTCGACGGTTGTAAAAATCCAAAAAACCTGTACATGCTCCGGATGACAAATCCTCGCACGATCTCTTGTCCTACCATCCGGTCTGATGGATTTCGTGCTCATGGTTGCTCCCATCTCCCGCTTTATTGAAACAATGATGTTATTATAGCCACCCCAGTCTTGGATGCAGACGAACGCGAATTTTCTCCCACATCTATCAATGGTTCTATAAGGGCTCGAGCACCTTCGATACCGCATTCTTCGCTCCCGCCCTCTTCTAGGGCATCACTAGACCCTCGAAGACCGTAAGTCTAAACGCAAGGGCTCTGTACGCACAATCTGATCGTTTATTACTAGCAGCATACTAGATGACATGAAGAAAAAGAAGAAGAAGCGTAAGCGCGATGAAGATAGTGACCTTGAGCAGGGTAAATTACCTAGGTCATTCACAGAGACCGTGATTCAGTTTTTTTTTGTGTAGATTCCTTCCGCGGCGTAAAGACCCTCCCAGGACCCTCTCTCAGTGCACCGGTCAAGCCGTCTAAATCACTGGGATTTGTTGCGAATCACGTTAAGGTATTTCATTCGTCTTCCTTCTACACTCTATCGCTTCATTAGCGTTCTAGTCATCATTCGCACCCGACTTCACACTTCCAAACCCCACAGTACTACTACCTCCTCGTCCGCCAATACCCCTTCCACCTGTTCCTGGTCCCAGTAATCCAACAGATGTCACCGAAAATTTCAGTAAGCTCAAGCCACCAGCGCAAACACCCGTCAATACATTCTACTCAAGCATTGAGCCTTGGATACGAGGGATTAAAGAGGAGGACATTGGTTTTCTTGAATTTACAGCGGACGAAGTTGAGCCTTACGTGATTCCGAAACTGGGCAGGCATTACTTGGAAGTATGGGAGGAAGCTGATACCGCCATGTATGGTGGTCCATTACCTGGATTTTCATCTGGTCGTACGGGTGAGAGTTCGACATCATTACCGAAATGGGACCCCTCAACTCTCATGGAAGCGGACCTATTGACGGAGGAGCGCAGTCATGGGCCCTTGACGGAGCGATTGATGAGTGCACTTTTATCAATGCCAGATTCGACGGTGTGGAAGGGTGTTAAGGCTGCTGAGGACGCTATGGAGGGTAGACCGGGTGGAACTGGTGCTGCAGCTGCGAAGCGGGAGAAAGTCAATGTGATAGATCTGGAAGAGAGGGTTCAGGATACGATGCGGTTTCATGGATTACTTCATGAGCCGGTGAGTATGGGTTCTGGTTTTAGGACGCGTATTTTACTCATGAGCTATCATAGCCTGATTTCTCGGCGAAAGTCGATGACCCGATCGCGACAGCCCTTAGGCATGCGCAGCGTCAGTTACGGACCGTGGTAGCCATGAACAAGGCCCGTAAAGAACGTCTTGCTGCAATTGCTCGTGATCGGCTTGGTTATCAGGAATACCTGGACATCCGTACCGCCCTTGACAAGAGTATAACGAACGCCTATGCGAAGGTTCAGAAGAAGGATGAACCAAAGCTTAGTAAGAAGAAAAAGAAGATGCCGGAGACAAACGGGGGTGCGAATGGGATCACTTCTGGCGCCAGTGCGCCGAAACCTTCACCTGCAGCGCTTGGACTTGGACCAGATGATGATCTTCATCTTGTGGTTCCAGATCACTTGAAGCAGCTTGTGGAGACCCGGCAGCAGTGGGTGTCGACAGTCGGGAGTGTCTTTGACGAGAAGGAGAGGGAGTGTCCTGGGCGAATATGGGGCCTACCAAAACAAAGCATTTATGAAGGGCTAGAGGAGGCTATCCGCCGCGACCTGGCCCAGTCGCTACAGCCGAATAACATAGTATCAGGTCAACGGACTACCCAGCGGAATGGAGATGAGATGGATGTTGGATGAAGTAGTAGACAGCAGAGCTCTGCCGCAATCTATCTTATTCTCATGGTGGATTACAGTGTTTCTTGTACATTGCCTCCCTATTACATGCGCCCTTAATTACTCCTGTATATCCAGAAGCATTACGCCCGGGTTTGTGATCACAAGTGACAACTTCAATATCCACCTACGGTGACCTACTCCGCTATTTTGGGCTTTTTGATTGTCTTATGAACCGTCTCACTCTCAACCTTGCGCTTCTTGCTCTTCGACTCCTTGGCCTTGGGCTCCTTCGCTTTGTGGGGTGACCCTCCAATTTTGGTACCAAGAGTATCATCCTCTGCTGAACCTTCGACGTCCATACTCGAATGATCAGGTATTATTGAAGGCTTCACTCGAGCGCCATATGGCACGAAATGATGCTTGAGTAATTCTTTTGGATGTGAGAGGCGAGAAGGATTTTGGTACAGAATGGGTTGGTCCTCCGGAGGGGTGGCTCTTGATGGCTGGGCTGAAACGACGAGATGGCGTGCAATTTCCTTGGGTGCTACGGGACGCTCAAATCCATACGTATAACTTACCGAAGGAACAACTTACCCATGTACAGCTTGCCCGCTTTTTTCCTTCTGGGAAGCAAACATGATAGTCCTCTCAATTCCTCTGCTCCAGCAAACTCTGTATCTTCGTCACCCATCGACCATATATCATAGACAGTTCCCTTTCGCGACAAGCTACCAACTTGACCGCTCCGTGAGGGCAAGGGCGCATCGATCTCCAGTCCGTCAAGATTTTTGGGTTTTATCTAAGAAGCATATAATGAAGTCAGCAGTTATGCATTCTGACGGACACCTACCGAATCTGGGACACGTATTAGCCATATTTCGAGATCATCATCCTTCTTAATAGAGTCCCAGTCAAAAGTCTCGCCCTGGAATGAATGGTCAAATAACTCAGAACCAGGCGGAGGTTTGTATGCCCAATGGGGGTTCTGTCCCTCGTTCTTTCCACTGTCAGTGACAACGACGGGTTGCGGCTTCGACTTCTTCTTTGACTTCTCTTTTATTTTGTTTTTTGAGGGTCTAGGTGTTGTTTCCGCTGGTTCTGGAGATGACATGTTTTTGAGAGCCTGCTCACGAGTCGGGGTGACTATTCGTCCTCTTTTGGATTATTTGGCAAAAGCTTTGGAAATAAACAACGCTGATAACAAAATCACATAAAGCGCTTGCACCAGATAGACGCTAGAGCGCATAGTCCAGCCCCATAAGTCTGTTGGTGTCAGAATTATTGAATTATGCGCCAGTTCCGGCACAGTGAAAACGGAGAGAAACCCATAGCGTACTAAAAACTAAGTAGCTAGTCTTTATACTGTAACGAAAATGCCGGTTTTACCGAGATTACTAGGTGTCGAGCTCGCGCCGGTAAACTTCAATCGCCGAAATCCAACAAGAATTGCATAGTCTATTGAACTAGCAACGCACGTCGATAACTAAATGTCAAACAAAAACATATGTACTAAGCTAAGGTCACAATCCCGTGGAGTCGTACTGTGCAGCACTATACTACTCGGAAAGTGATGTTGCTTCAAATTCGCTGGCGAAATTCACACTAG